>JAABKJ010075445.1:121789710-121947931 GCA_011634705.1 Andricus grossulariae | reverse complement strand
AACCAAAAATATTAATTTAAAAAAATATAGTAATTTTAAAAAAATATATTAATTTAAAGAAAAATATTAATTTTCAATAAAAAAATTAATTTTAAACCAAGAATTTAATTTTCCACGATGAAAGATAACTTTTTAACGAAATCCCTGAAGTTTCAACAAAATAGTTTAATTTCAACTCAAAAATATCAATTTGTAACCAAAAATGGAATATTTAAATATTAAACTTAAAAATTTAATTTTCAAACAAACTGATGAATTTTCAGCTAAAATTATAAATCTTCAACTGTAATAGTTTAATTTTAAACAAAAAATATGAATTTTTAATTAGACTGATTAATCTCTATCTGGAAAAGTTGAATTTTGAACCAAAAAGATGAATTTTTAACCAAGATGATTAATTTCTACAAAAAAGACGAATTTTCAACAAAATACATGAATTTTCAACTATAAAAGACAAATTTCCAACCAAAAAGTTGAATTTTCAACAAAAAAAAATTAATTTTCAACCAAAAATGGAAAAGTTCAATTTTCAGTTAAAGAAATTAGTTTTTCACAAAAAAAAAAAAAAAATTTCAACCAAAAAGATGAATTTTCAACTAAAATTATGAATATTTAACTGAAATAGTTAAATTTTCAAACAAAAAGATTAATTTTTAAGCAAAAATATTAATTTTCAAACAAAAAAAAAAATAATTTTCAACCAAGAATTTAATTTTCCACGAAAAAAAGGCAATTTTTTAACAAAATCCATGAAGTTTCAACAGAATAGTTTAATTTTCAACTAAAAAATACAACTTTTTAACCAAAAAATGGAATAGATAGTTACATTTTCAGTTAAAAAATTAGTTTTTCACAAAAACAAAAAATAACCAATTTTTAACCGAACCGATGAATTTTCAACTAAAATGATGAATAATTAGCTGGAATACTTGAATTTCCAAAAAAAAAATACTTTTTTAAACAAGAAATATATATATATAAATACAATATATATAAATATATTAGAGATATAAATATATAATAAATATATAAAATTTTTGTTTCAAATTTAACTATTCCGAAATTCAACTATTTGCTTGAAAAATTTTCTTTTTTGTTTGAAAATTCCACAATTTTATTATTTTCTTTTAAATCGGCTTTTTTGTAGAAAATTAATCTTTTTTGTTAAAAATTTATCTTTTTGGTTACAAATTAAAACAACTTGGTTAAAAGTTGAACTCATTTGTTAAAAATTAATCTCTTTGGTTGAAAATTTAACTATTTTATTGAAAATTCGTTTTATTTATGATTGAAAATTAATTTTTTTTCGTAGAAAATTTAATTATTCCACCTTTGGTTAAAAAAGCAAGTATTCCAGTTAAATATTCCTAATTTTAATTGAAAATTTATCTTTTTGGTAAAAATTAAAACTGATTGGTTAAAAGTTGAATTCCTTTGTTCAAAGTTCATCTTTTTGGTTTAAAATTCATATCTATTTCAATTGAAGAATTATTCCGTTTGAAAATTTTGAAATGATTTCATCCAGGAATTTGAATGTTTGCCTTAACATTAAAATAAGTCTGAAACCTTTTGATTTTAAAAGCTTCAATGAAACTTTTAACATTATTTCCATATTTTTGAATTTAAGTAGTAGAGAAAACAGTGTTTTTTTTTAGATATCTGCCTAATTATAATTAAAGATAATCACTTTAGCCTCTGAAGATTATTATTAAAAAATTTTGAGCTGAAGTTTCTATTTTTTTAAATCTATAAAAATTGAAAATATTTCATCGCTAATATTTTAGAATATTTAATTTTTAATAAAGTATAGTATACAAACTTCACATCGGTTGATTTAAATATTGAAAATGTTATAATAAATTTCAATCAAGTTTATCAAAAACATATTTTTTCTATAAAAGCGAATGTCACAAATTTATCAGCATTTTCAAACATTATTAAGATAACATAAAATTTTTAAAAATAATCGAAAATAAAAAAAATTGCCCTTCAATCTTTCAGATTTTTTTCGACATTGTAGAAATGTTTGAAAACTGTTTAAATTTTCTTTTTAAATTAGTTTTTCAAAATAAGAAGACGTAACAAATTTTCTAGGAATCTCAGGAAAGGTTTGTTGTTATATATTTCTATATTTCTTTCAAACTTCATAAGAAGATTCGATAATTTTTTTGAAATCTTCCAAAATTGACATTTTGTTTTCAATTTTTGTAAATCTTTTCAAATTTCAAATTATTTTTCAATCATTCCCACAACTTTTAAATCTTCAGAATATCGTTTAAAATGGTTCATTCATTTTTCAAAAGGAAAAATTAATACAAATTTTGCCAGTAATTTTAAGAAATTTTTTTATTATTCATCCATATTAATTTTGGAAATTTTATAAAACAATTAAAGATGTTTTGAAATCTTTGTTAATTTTCTCTCAAAACTCATTTTTTTAAATAGAAAATCAGTATCAATTTTTCCAGGAATTTTAAGCAATTTTTGTACTATCGTGAAACCTTCCAAAATCTTCAAGAAGTTTCAAAATTTTCATTTCCAATTATTCAAAAAAGTTCATTTTTTCTAACCTTTTAAAAATGTTTTCAAGTTTTAAATTAATTTCAAATCTTTTTGAAATTTCTAAATGTCTTTTAAACTTGATAGCATTTTTTATAGAATTTTGTAATCTTGCTAACTGGAAATTTTTGCTTTAAAATCTGCAATGTTATGAAAAATTTGTCAAATTTTCTTTAAAAATTGATTTTTCAAAATAAAAAGACATTAAAAATTGTTCCAGAAATCTCAGAAAAAAGTTTATTGTTTTCTTGCAGCATTTCAAACTTTTTAAAAAGCTTCGAAAATTTGGTCGAAATCTGCACAAATTTACTTTTTTTTTTTGTTGAAGTTTTGTAAATCTTTTCGAATTTCAAATTATTTTTTAATAATTTCCAAAATATTCAAACCTTCTAAATATCTTTAAAAATGATTCGTATTTTTCCAAAAATGTTCTTAAAATTCAGAAAAATAAAGAAAATTGTCTTCAAATCTTGCAGATTCTGTTTTGACAGTCTTGGAAATCTTTTGAAATGTTTCAAAGTCTTTTTAAATATTGTAATTAGTGCAAATAGTGGAATTTTATATCAAATTGTTAGATTTTTTAGCCTAATCTTTAATTAATTGTCTATTTTTAATATCAATAATAATTAATAATTAATTATTTATTTGAAGAGTTGAATTTTTAACCGGAAAATATGAAATTTTAACGAAAATTGTAATCATCAACCAAATAGTTGAACTTTCTACTTAATTATTTAATTTTGAAGCTAAAAAGATTAATTTTCTACAAAACAGTTGAATTTTAAACCCAAAAATATGAATTCCAAGCCAAAAAGAAGAATTTTCTAACAACAATGGAATATTCCACATAAAAACATAAATTTAAAAAAAAATGTTTATTTTCGGCCAAAATAGTTCAATTTTTCCCCCCAAAAAGACGAATTTTCAACAAAGGAGTTGAATTTTCAATAACGACGGTAACAATTAATCAAAAAGTAGAAACAAGACAGTTGAATTTTGAAAACAATATGTACACCGCAAATATGAATTTTCTTTGGAAAGTTAATTTTCAACACAAACATAATTATTTTGAACAAAAAAGTTTATTTTTTACCAAATAGTTGAATTTTTCACCAAAATAATTCTATTTTCAAGCCAAGAAGCCGCATTTTTTACAAAATAGTACAATTTTAAACACAAAAACATGAATTTGAAACAAAAAGTTTATTTTTGACCAAAATAGTTGCATTTTTTACCCAAAAACACAAATTTCCTACATTGTTTCCTTTTGCTTATTGATATTCAAATATATTATATAATTAATTTAAATTAATTTTCTATTTTCAATAACCATTTGAAAAATATTAACTTTTTCAATAATTAATTATTTATTTAAGAGTTGAATTTCGAACCGGAAAATATAAAATGTTAACAAAAATTGTAATCATCAACCAAAAAGTTCAATTTTTCTACTCAATTATTCAATTTTCAAGCTGAAAAGATTAATTTTCTTCAAAACAGTTGAATTTTAAACCCGAAAATGTTAATATCAAGCTAAAAAGAAGAATTTTCTAACAGCAATGGAATATTCCACATAAAAACATAAATTTTCAAAACACACATTTTTTTTTTTTCTGACAAAAATAGTTAAAATTTTTCACCCAAAAAAGACGAGTTTTCAACAAAGGAGTTGAATTTTCAATCATAACGGTAACGATGAATCAAACAGTAGCAACAAGACAGTTGAATTTCGAAAATAATGTTTGCACCGAAAATATGAGTTTTCATTTAAAAGTTAATTTCCAACAAAATTCTTTTATTTTGGGCCAATTTTTGCCATTTTTCATCTAAAAAGACGCATTTTCTATAAAACAGTGGCATTTCCAAAACAAAAATAATTATTTGAGACAAAAAAGTTTATTTTCTACCAAATAGTTGAATTTGTCACAAAAATAGTTCTATTTTCAAGCCAAGAAGACGCACTTTTTCACAAAATAGTGTAATTTTCAACACAAAAACATGAATTTGAAACAAAAAAGTTTTTTTTTACCGAAATACTTGCATTTTTTACCCAAAAGGATGAATTTTCAACAAAATAGTTGAATTTTCAACAACGATGGTAACTATGAACCAAATATTAATTTTTAACAAAAAAGTTATCTCTCAACCTACTGTTTTAAGTTGATACGAAAATGTTTAATTTTCTAGTCAAAAAAACGAATTTCCTGCAAAAAATAGAATTTTAAACAAAAAAGTTTAGTTTTTTCCAAATAGTTTAATTTTCAACGAAAATAGTTGAATTTTCTATCCAAGACACTGAATTTCTGACAAAAGAGTTAAATTTTGAATCCGAAATTCAAAGCGTCTTTTTCTCAAATACATCTCTTCTGATAAAATTTTTACCTCCTTTGGGTGAAATAAATATTAATATTTTTTGGTTAAAATATTACCAATTACATTTTTGGTAAATATTTATCTCTTTGGTTGAAAATTGAACAATTTTGTTGAAAATTCGTTTTTTATGAGTCGGAAATGAATAGTTATATGTCGACAAATATGAATAAAGTTCTATAAAAATTAATTTCAGGTCCGCAAAAGTGGATCATTCTGACCTAAAAATCTGCAATTCACCCATAGTTATATGTTTGAAAATTGTTTTATTCACAAACTTTAAAAAAACTGTTAATGTATGTATGTATGTATGTATGTGAGCACGATGACTTTCGAAAGAATTGACCTATTGTATTGGCCTTTGCTAGAGGAGAGAATGATCTCAAGAACCTAGAGGAACCGCGCTTAAAGCGTCAGGCAAATGTGTCCGAACGCGTAGCGCGAGGTCAATACATTATTGAGCGCGAAGCGCGAGATCCAACAAGTGCGCGCCTTAGTAAGCTCTTGTATATGTACGGTGAGCAATCAAATATTCCACTAATAATTGAAACTAATACTTAACACAAAATTGATTTTCGAATATTCTTTGTAACTCATTGTAGGATGCTTCGAAGCCAAAATTAATTTCTGAAGTCGATTCGGAAAATAATTTTTCTTTCAAATCATGTTTAATGACATTTGAAGATAAAGAGTAAATTTTGAAGTTGGTAATTTTTATATTTCATATATTTTTTAAAATAACTTTCATTTTATTCAGAAAGAGGAATATTAAATTAGTTTTTAAAAAAGTACTTCAAATTAAAGTTTATTCAATAAGGATAGAATGTTGCCATTTAACAAGTTTATCATCACAATTTTCAATGTTATTAAACACAAAAATGTGACATCTTAAATTGAGAAATGCAGTGTAAAAACTAGATTCTCGATTCGTTACCTTCTCCGTTGATAATACAGATTTCTATTAAAAATTTAATTGTAATATCTTGCTAAATGAAGCGTGTTTAAAAAAAAAGAATTCTTCCTCTGATCTCTCTGTAGATCAGTGGTTAGAGTACCTGACCGGAAATCAGTTGACCTGGTGTTCATATTCCAGCGGAGTGAAAGGAGAAGATCTTTTTTCTGAATAAAATTTAATTTAAAATGTTTATTCTCCATCTTTTCTGAAATTACGTTGAAATATTTTTTGTACAGGTGAATATAACTTTGGTCGTTATTATAGATTTCCATTTTATGTGTGGATTTCTCTTCTCGATTCGTCAACTTCTCCGATGATAATTGAACATTGAATTGTTCATTGTACATATAAACGAGCTTCGTTGGTGCTTGCAATTTTTATTCGATTAAGATAACAATTATAATTTTTGATTCAATATTTATCATTAACGCGGCTCATTTTGTTCCTGGAAATATTCTCTACAATATGCACAGACTTTTCAAACTAGAGGTCAAAGTATCTACAACTATAATTTGGTTATTGTGAATTCTTTCAAAGTAAATCCCCGAGATATTATTCATCTAAAGTTGGATAAAAACGTTGCAAACAATCGCCGACTACAATTTACTCTGTTTTTGTTAAAGCTCCTTCGGCTTTCCCGAACACATTTTCGTCACATATTGCACTTATTTCTGTACCTCCGCCTGGGATTTCTTATTCAGATATTGCAAAATAAAGTACAAATATTTTTCATCATGATATCTTTAATATTTGTTTCTTATCTTGCAATAAATTTTATTCTCAGCTACACTGAAAATGTATATCATTTCAATAAATGTATATTATTACAATTCATAATATGTATAGGTATTAAAACATACGTATTTTTATTGTCTTCTTCTTATAATTAAAAAAAGTGCTCATTCCATAAAACAAATTTGTTATTAAACATTTGACTGCAACTTTATTTGTTTTTCCATAAATTTAATTTGTTTATTTTCAATGTTATTTTACGACCTAAACGAAAAATACGCATTGTAACCCATTTATTTTCTTTCTACTAATATTTTAAGAGGATTACATTAAAAATCATTCATAGAAGCAACAATCATTAAGAATCAACATCAAAATAGGTATCAAACAGTGAAGGATTCGATTAGAATTTTATTGCACTATATTTAGAATTCGTTTAACTAAATGTCTCCCAATTTCAATTTGAATTTATTCTAGAAATTTATTATAAAGGTTAAAGTGTGAATAATTATATTTACTCGAAATACGATAATCAAAAAAAAATAGGTCGGCAAGTTGAGCGAGATTATATAGTCAAGAAATATGAGCAAGAAATTCAAAATATATTCACTGACTCTTACAACTGGTCACATCAATGTCAAAATCAATAAAGGTATAAATAAGTGTGAAGAAGACTTTTTATTGGCATTAGGGTCGATAATTTTTATTTGTTTTGTGTTCTACAATTAATTTAAAAGTGTAAAATCGCTCCCGGAATCAATTCAGGTTCAATTTCTACTCATTGTGGTCAAATACAGATAGAGCTTAGAAAAGAATATCAGTCGTGATAGAATGCGGATTGAATCGGACAATTTGTTATTTATAGAAAGCTTACAAATTTGTTAAGAATAATTATTAATATATTAAATTATTATATTTACCAATAGAATTAAGTAGAGCTGCTAATAGTAGGAGCAGAGTATAAACGACCCTCATCTTTTCCAATTAGAAGAAGAACTGTAATTAGCAGTCGAACTGTTACGTATTCTAATTCCTCATTCGAGCAAATATTGCGTCAAGCCTGTCCATCGGAAACTGTCTTAAGAGATTATTGTTTTACGAGATTGTGTTTCTATTCCTTAAGACAGGTTCGAGATAAAAAAAGTATTTGCCAAGTGCTTTAAAACTGATTTCACAATTTATATAATCATGTACGTTTTGGCAGAGCCGAATTTTAAATGAAAAAATTGTATAGCGTCTACTAGAACGACACATTTACAATTTTGAAAACCTAACTCGAGTTCGACAAAAGATGTATATTTTGATGTATAAATTTATTATCATTGCTTAGTATTATTTTCGGTAATGACAAATGCAACATATTTTACAAGTGTGTAAATATTTTACTGAGATGAATTAAATCAATTATTTTCGTGTATTTTTTGGGTATTTTGGGTGTTTTTTGGGATCGCTGAAACCGAATCAAAGTCCATTTCACCCCATCATGTCAGATTTTTGACATAACTTTGAAAAATATTATAATCCCAGCCCAATTAACCCCTTATAGTTCAAAAAACGCGAATGACTAATATTCTATCTACCCGTCATTTGTTATTCGTTATTTATAATTTTTAAGGTTATGTTTAATGTTTTTGGTATTTTAGGTTATAGGGTAAAGAGGTTATGGGGTCAGGGGGTGAAGTGGTCGAATGGTTATGGGGTTAATAGATTATGAGGTTCAATACATTAGCTATAACGGGCTAATTGAGCTTGAATTGTAAGCTTTTTTCAGGTTACGTCAAAAAAACTATAGTAAAAATGGCCTAAACCCCAGGCCAGAATTTTTTTTAGTGTGGCTATGTAATTTGTTGAAATTTCGTGCGAATAAAGTGACAAATCACTGCCAAACTCCACGATACAGTTTTTATTCACTTACTTGTAGAGTTCTGACTCGGTTTGAAAAGTATAATTAACAATTTTCAAATTGTTAATTATACTTTTTTTAATTATAACTTTTGTACTTTTTTTCAACTGCTCTATTCCTGCTTGTAGACCGTTGTACCATCGATTGTATATACCTCTGGACAGATTTATTATTACACTTATGAATATATTCATAGCAGCCTTAATAGCCAGAGTAGCCTTAATTTTTTGTTAAAACCATTTTTAGTCAGAGTTTCATTATTTATGAACGAATTATTTTATAAAATCATATTTGAAGAGCTCATTGATTACAAGAACTTTTTGTATTGTAAAAATCGCAACAGTCTTTTCGATAATAACAACTTTCATAAACAAATTCTTATATTTGATATAGCTTTCGTTTCTAAACGTGATTCTCAAATTAGAAGAAAAAGGAAAACTTTTTTTCCTATAGATTATCTTTTATTTTATATAATTTTTTAGCTATGGCCTTATAAACAATTAATTGCAAACTCATCTTTATTCTGTGCCAGCTGCAATTTTACAATTAGGATTTTCGATTTTTTAGTTATTTATCTGATAGTTTACCAATAAGAATATCCGTAAATATAATTTTGAAATCTTGAAACGAGATGGTCTTGAAAATTTCCAAATTGCTTCAACTTTTTGAACTTTTATTCAAAATAGCTGGCTAACGAACTCGTCCTTTTTTTCACACCCTTCAAAAGTGTGTTAAAGCACAATCCAATCCGAGTAGTCTTACGAAAGTCATCTGATATTCAGACGACAACAACGACGACGACAGCAATGACGACAGACGCCGCCGTAAAAACTATTTTTTCTGACATGGGGGGAGAGGATTGTTAATAACAAAAAAACTGTTAAGCTCTTCTTGAAATACAAGAAAGTATTTGTAATCAGCGTGATTTCCTCAATAGTTAAACAAAAATTACAGCATCAGGCTATACACTTGAAGTCGCAGAATCTCTCGGGGGCGCAATGTGTTGTTTTTCAGAGGACACGTCTCAAAAAGTTTTATGGAAAATATGTGAGGAAATTTTTCTTGCAAGTCGGAAAAATACGTTTTCCCAATTTCCTCTGATAAACTATATATTTTGTCTCCGAGAGATTCTGCGACTTCCGGCGTAGAACCGGCCTGATTTGAAATGGATACGGTTTTAACAATTATTATTTTTCCATTTAGGTGAACAATGGGAAGATGTTGCACCTCTGGAAGCTGCTAAATTATTGGAGTTTTTGCAAGGAATACAGTCCGGATTGTTTACATCGGTCAGATCAGCTGGACATCCTAATAAATGACCAAGAAAAGATACTGGTCAGAAAAAAATGATTTAACCCACTTATATATTGCCATACATGAGTTAAACAAAAGTTGCAGCGACTTATAACGGGAAGGCTGTCGAACTCGAGCCCTAACCTCAAAATCTCATCACCTCACTTTACTGAATAGATACAAAAATTAAATCATTTTTCAACAGTGATCAGTATGACTTTTTTAAATTAGAGTGCGTATGCACACGGAAAAACTGTTTAATTTAATCATTTTTGCGTAAAATGAAATTTTCAAATGGTAACTTCAACTAACCTAACCATTCGAAACTTTTGTATCACGCAAAAATTATCAGAGTAAACACTTTTTCCTTCTGTATTCAGACTTTTATTTAAAACTAAAGTACCGATAAGTATTTAAAAAATATTTACTGCTAGTATTTATTGAGTCAAATGAGGCAATTGAATTTGGAGTTTAGATTTAGGGATATAATTTAGGGATATAAACTGTCAATTGCACTTAGTTTCTTACAATAATGGACCTTCATTTCACAATATAAACTAAAAAGTATTCACTAGACACTTTTCATTTGCCGATAAACACATTTCTTTAACTAAGAAAATACACGCGATGCAATGTTTCTCCTGAGGTATTCGGACATTTTTAAATGACGTCACAAGTGGTGTAATCACCAGCTACGATGATAGGTAAAGGGCTTAGCCGCTAGGTGATGCCAGCGACTTTAGTCCAAGTGCGCGAAAATTCAAATTGAATGAAAGAAAAAACATTTTTTATTTTAAACGTAACAGGAAACAGTTCATTTTACTGTTAAAAAAATCAATGTTGAGCTTCCAAAGAACGAATTTCCGTCAAAATAGTTGAAGCTCCAACGAAAAAAAGAACGAATGTTTAATTAAGAAAGTTCAACTTCCTACCAAAACGATGAATTTTCAAATGAGAAGGTTAATTTTCTACTGTAAAGAAGATTTTTTTAAATGTTCTTATTCATTGAGATATTTAAATGATGTAATTCATGAAACTAATTTTTAAATATTTACAATGAAAGAAAGAAATTTCTAACTAAAAAAGATCAATTTTTAACCAAAAATGGACGAGTTCCATTTTTAAATACAAAATTGAGTTTTCAACAACATAGTTTAATTTTCAACGACAAAAACGAAAATTTAACTGAAAAAGATAAATTTTCAACAAAAAATTGAATTTTCGATCAAAAAATGAATTTTTAAACAAATAATTTAAACCAGAAAGACGAATTTTCAACGAAAAAATTATTTAAGAAAACGAATATCCAACAAAATAGTTACATTTTTAACGAAAAATAGAATAATTAAATTTTCAGTGGAAAAAAAATAATACATGATTTTTAACAACGACAAAAAAACAATTTTTAACATGATATGTAGCTAAATTTTTAACCAAAGAAATGAGTTTCCAACTAAAAGAGATAAATTTTCAAAAAATAGATGAAATAGATACATTCTTAGACAAAAAATTGAATTTCCAACACCATAGTTTGATTTTCAACGAAAGTAATGCATTTTCAACTAAAAAAAATTAATTTTCTACAAAAAAAAAACGAATTTTCAACAAAAAGTTACATTTTCAACCAAAAATGGATCTTTCTTGTATTCAATTTCAATATTCGTGCTCTTAGTCTAAAGCCACTGGTACCACCTAGCGGCTAAAGTCTCGAACTATCCCCATGGCTCGTGACCTACCATATCGAAAGTCGGTGTATATACATACATCTCAAAACACTTGAAAATTGAATTGGAGGTATATCTCCTTTCAATTTCGTTTTTTTTTTTTTTTTTTAGGAAATTAATTTCGAAGGTTAAAAATAATTCTTTTTGATTGAAAATTTACCTATTTTTTTGCAAATTCCATGTTTTCGTTTAAGGATTTAACTACTCCATTTGTTTTTTTATAAGTTTAAAACAAATATTTTTAGTTGAAAATTCATTTTTTTTATAGAAAATGTAACTATTCCTTGAAAATTCGTTATTTTTTTATAAATATTGTTGAAAATCTTTTCAAGCTGTAAAATATGTTTAATTACTTCAACGCTTCTAAAATTCCTAAATATCATTTTCTCCAAAAATTAATTTTTAAGAACAAAAAATCCTTTCAAATTTTTATACGAATCTAGAGAACATTCTTTCATTGAAACCTTTCAAAATTCTTAGAAAATTTCGAAATTTGTTGTTCGAAGACCTGAATGATTGCATTCTGTGTGAATATGACTTTTAGTGGATGTTTTCAATTAGTTCTTTACTGAAATTTTAAAAAATTTTGAACAGAATATGGATTTTTTAAGATTTTGAAAGAAAATGCTTTTTAAGAATTTTGAAAGATTTGAAGAGGATAAACAAATTTTCTTAAGTTTCTTATGAATATTTACAATGATTTTTTTAAATCAATTCGAAGAGAATATTTAAAAATATTTCAAGATAATACATTTTCTTAAGGTTCCTGGGAAATTGAAATTTTTTTTTTTGTTGAAAAATTAATTTTAAGCGAATATTTAAAAACTTTTAACAAATTGTCAAAAAAGTTTCTGAAAGATTTTGAGGCAATTTTAAAAATTTTTCACAATTTAAAAAAAAAATCAGGAAAAACTCGAATGCATTTAAAAAATATTTTAGAAACTTTATAAAATAATTTTAATATTGAGAAGATTTAAAAAAAAAAAAGAAAATCTACATTTTTGAAGATTTTGAAATAAAATTTTGGATTCTTTTTGAGAATTTTAAAAGGTTTCTAGAAAAAAAAATTTCTCAAGATTCCGGAGAAAGTTTTTAATGTTTTTTTTTTCTCTTGAAAAAGTGATTTTTAAAGATAATTGAAAAATATTTTGAATATTTTTAAAAATTTCAATAAATGATACAACTGAAGTATCCCGAAAAAGAGTCTTGTAAATTATTTTAGTAAATAATGGTGAAAATGATAGAAAATTAAAAATGTTTATAGAAAGTTAGATGTCTTTTTGTTGTTCAAAATTTAAAATATTTGTTCAATTGTTATTTCTGGTAGAAAGTAAATCTTCTTGTTTGATAATTCATCTTTTATAGTTGATTCTGAACCAATCTATTTAGATTATTACATTTTCCAAATAGGAATAGAAACAATCAAAAAATTTTAATGGATTTCTAACATCGCTAATATTTATTGCATTCTTCTTTGAAAAATTTTAAATAAAAAGATTTCTTTCAAGAAATTGAGGTAAAGTTATTCAGACTCAATCAAAAGAAAACTGAAAATATTCATAAAAAATCCTGCAGATTGGAACGAACCATGAGTTTAGTGTCTCTATTTTCAAAAAATTTAAACTTAAGATCGAAAAGAAGTCTATTTTATCATGAATAGTTTCATACAAAATGAGCATGGAAATGATTCAAAAATAAAAAACAGGATTCCAAACTACCTTACTTTTCGGCTCATTAAAGACAAAAATAACCAAATGAAAAAAGAGGGAGAGAAAGATGGAAAATTCAATTACTTGGTTACAAAATCATTTTGTTGATTGCAAAATTTTACTATATTTGTTCGATTTCGTTGTTTTTTGGCAGAAAATTAATGTTCTAAATTAAAAATTGATATTTTTGATTGAAAATTCAATTATTTTTGGAAATCTCCTTGTGTTTTGGTTGAAAAATTAACTATTTTTACAATTTATTCCGCACTTTTTCTTGAAATTTATAGAAAACTTATGAAATGTAAAAAAAATTTAATTTTTGTTTTTTAATTAATTTTTCAAAAAAAAAAATCCTTTCGACCGAATCCATTTCAAATGAGGCAGGTTCTACATTTGAAGTCGCAGAATCTTTCGGGGACAAAATATATTTCTTTTTATACGAAATTAGGCGGCGATTTTTCTTAAAATATTAAAAGTAGATTTTGTCAAAATGTTGGACTGATTTTTGGGAGTAAGTTGCCGAAAATTGTACAGTTGCACTGATTCGGCGTGAATATTGCATGCATGTATTCGGAGGCGAATTGATTATAAGACATTATGCTGTCGACTCATATGGGTAGGGGTCCTTAGTTTTCTTGTACGGTGTGTTCGCCCCTGAATTGTCATATTGGGCGTTTCATTACTGGCCGACTTGAGTCATAACGGGTGGTAGTTTTTCCCTTTCTCGCTTGGAGCGCGCTAAAGAAAATTCAAGCAAAGTTACTGCCTTGCCTGCTCTCTGCGTCGCTAAATAGTAGAACACATTACCACAACGATGCTATCGACGACGATTTATTTCTTTTAATTTTTGCATGAAAAATAGAAGTTTTTTCGAAAAAGTTAAACTTTACCGAGAGTCTCTATATTCTTTAGAGTATGTATACAAAAAATTAGACAAAATGGCTTCACCTTTGGGCCTGAATCCAAAACGGCGATTTACACTCGATTTCCAGGATCCTTAATTTTTTCGACCTATTCATCATTTAGTGTCAAATTTCTGTACTTAAGCGTTAATGACATTCGCCGTGCAAATTAGCGACTATAAAGGGGAAAACTTTTTTTGATTTTTCAGTTTTACATCGTGCATCATCGGAACTTGTAACGCTTTTGGGCACAAAACAAATTTAATATAAACCAAATAATTACTGTAATACGTCTCTTCGGCTAACGAGAAATCTAGGCAAGCAGCACGATCACAAAAAAACTCAACGCAACTATTAATTGTGGAATTCTGCACAAACTTGCGTTACCTAACGAGGTGGCGGTATATGGATGCAGAAGCGCGGAGTCGTATTATCGACTTTGAATTATAATTCGATTACTAATCCCAACAATGATCCCAAAAGATCTGCCCATGCTTGAACAGAGCTGCGCTCTTTGGCTCTAGTACGAATCCTTATTTGAAACTCAAATACAGGCGCGCACTACTGCCTATAAACGTCACTAAAATCCAAGATCCCAAGCGTGTGCAGATAAAGGCGACTCAGTTGGGATCACTAATTACTAATGCAGTACTACATACGCTGCTGCTTAGCGGAACCTTCCAGCAAGCAAGCATGTCCGAGATCCCGCTGCACGATGTGTGAGGTGAGAAGTTATCATGATAAAAGTTACTAGAAAGTAAATTTCACACGTGGACGATGAAGAAACGCGACTGCTGCAAGTGCCAAGTCTGACGAAGGTGCAAGGGTTCAATTTGATGGTAATAGGGGGCAGCGGTATTTGATTGCGGAATTTATTTGCTTCTGCTGCAATATTTCAGGAGGGAAGGTACCGAAGAAGAGTCTTCATTTCCTTTGAGGAAGGCTTCTGAAGATTTAGCCTATGGATCTCATTTTCGGTGTTTAGTTACGATGTTTAGTCCAATCTTGTCTGATGCGATGTCCAGTTCATCTTCTTTGGTCAAAGTCAACTGTTTCCCAGGAAAAGTTCATTTCGACCACGGATAGGGGTCCTCCTTAGTACCAAATAATTAAAAAAAAAACAAAAAAAAAACAATAAGATCAAAATAAAAAGACGGTCCGCAGCAGGTGGAATAAAATTCGCGAAAAGACGAAAATTCTGTGGGAAGATTTTAAAAAAGGACTTCAGTTATGTCTGAATAGCACGGATTTTAATTTCACGGGAGAAACGTACTTCTAAAAAAGAGGGGTACCAATGGGCTCTCCCATTTCTTCAGTTTTAGCCGATATAGTTATGGACGACCTGGAAACAGTTATTTGACCGAAAATAGGTTTTCAGGTACCATTGTATGTTCCTTATGTCGATGATATACTAGTAACTCCCCAGAAAACGAAGTAAAAAACGTTCTACAAGTTTTCAATCTCAACGATTTTGAAATTAAATTCACATTAGAGAAGGAACATAACAGGGCAATACATTTTCTAGATGTCACTTTTCACAGGAACAACAGCCAAGAAATAAATTGCAATTGGTTCCGTAAACCAACGTGGTCTGGCAGATGCATTAATTTCGATTCTAATCACCCACAAAAATCCAAAAAAGCATGGTTTTCAATATGGTCGACGGAGCCATTCTCCTCTCCGATAAACAATTTCATCAAAATAACTTGCGACTAGGTAACAGTAATTAAATATACATAACATAGAAAAAAAGTATTTGGTTTATTCTTTTTCATAACAAAAATTAATAGGCGCGCGCCTTGACGCCCGCAAGACTACTAGTTATTTCAAATTCTTCTAAATTTAATAAATTATACTTAATTCAGTGGATTTGAAAAAACTTTTTCTTTAATTCATCATGAAGTATAAATTCTCTTTAATTTTTCTTAACTCATTTCAAACTTACATAATTCAGTGAATTTTATCATATTTTTGAATTATTTTGAATTCACTTGATTGTCTTTTATATCCTTGAGCTACTTGTATTTATCTTAAAGTCTTTTATCCTAACCTTGAATTCTTAGGCATTTCATCAAATCCTTTCAATTTCCCTTGAATTTTTCTAAGCTCATGTCATAGTTACTGAATTCAATTATCTCTTTTCATATTCCTGAATTTTTTCAATTCATTTCCATTTTTTTAATGAACTTTGAATTTTTACGAATTTCATTGAATTCTTCTCGTTTAACTTGAATTCCTCTTAACTCATTCCAATTTCACAAAAATCAATGGAATTTTTTTGATTCAAACCATTTTTACATTCTCATCAGAGAATGTGTTAGATTTGTGGAAAAATCCCCCCTTCCGGTTTTTATCAAATGTCCACGCTTTGAGACCTTCTGAATCCGAAAAACAGGTTTTCGCGAATGTATCTGTCTGTCTGTGTGCCACATTTTTCAATATTTGAAAATTCTCTGTACGGTTATTAGTAGTACTCAATAAGACAAACAATTCATCTTAATGATAAAAAAAAAAACAAGACAATAAAAATACGTATGTTTCAATACCAATGCATGTTATGAATTGTGATAATATAAATTTATTGAAATGATAGAATTTTCAGGGTAGCTGAGAATAAAGATTAGTGTAAAATAAGGAGCAAATATTGAAGTAATCATGGAAAATAAAATTAGTAGGACATTATTTTGCAAAATCTGAGTAAGCAGTACAAGCTTGAGATACAGAAATAAATATGATATACATTTAATATAATAATGTTGAACATAATGTAGAAAACTTAACATTTTTGACAAAATCGAGTGCGAAGCATGAGAGTCGTGATTGAAATGTTTTCGTTAAAGCCAAAGGAGCTTTAACAAAAGAGAATTCACAATCACCAAGTTACAGTTGTCGTTGATTTGACCTTTAATTGTAAAAGGCCTGCGCGCAAATGTAGGGGAAATACAACGACAGAGCGCATAGCGCGAGGGAGATACATCATCGAGCGCGAGAATCAATAGTCGTGCGCCCTAAGCACGCTCAAGCTAGGAGCGAAGCGAGCCGCGAGCGTAGCAAACTTTCTTTTTTTTTGTTGTGAATTAAAAAAATTTACAGTTGAATATTTTTCAATTTCAACTATTTGCAGTTTACAATTCCTAATTTTTAAAGATGTATAAATAAAAATTCTCAAGTTGTGGTGATTTTGATTTAACTTTTAAAAATTAAAAACTTTTCAATTTGAAAGATTAACAATTCAAAGTAATAGAATTTTGAAGAGTTATAATTTATAATTTTTGAATTTTTAAGGTTTTTTTTTAAGATTGTAAGTCTATAGAATTGAATAAATTTTAATTGTAAACCTAAAAAATTGAACTATTAAAAAAAAACATGCAAAATTGCATTATTTTCTATTATAGACATTAAATATTGAAAAATCTTAAATTGAAAATATTCATAATTATTGAAGAATTTAAATTTTCGAATTGCTTAAATTGAAGAATTTTAAATTGTAGAGTTTTAAAATTGAACTATTGAAAAAAAATAAAATTAACGTACATGTCAAATATTCAATTTGCAAGACTTAAATTTTACAGGTATGTTGATTTTCTCGTTTTTCTTAATAGTTAAATTTTGACAATTTACAATTGAAAAATCTTCAATTTTCACAATTTGCAATTTTAAATTCTTCAATTATAAATATTTGCATTTGAACACTTTTCAATATTTAATGAATATAATAGAAAACGATGATTTGTAATATATTCAATTCTATTAATTAAAAATGTTTAATTCATCTTGAAGATTATAATATAATAATAATAAGTTTCTCAGTTCTTTCAATATTGTTTGGTCTGTAAATCTTACACGGAGCTCTCTTAAGCTTGATCAGTTTGTACTAACTCGATTTCCACTTGAGATTTGCGGCGGACCCGGTTTATTCTGTTTATACCTTCCCTTCTTGGTCCATTCATAGGTACTTTGTTATGAGTATTAATATTTAATGAAAGAATTATTTACATCTATTTGTAAAAACTTCCTTTTAAAAAAAATTATTTTCCACATTTAATTAAAGATATTTGATTTGTTATTCACTTTTTAGAAAACATCTCTAATATGCGTATATCCAAATTTGAAATTATGCAAATAATTCCTAAATTTAATATTTGTTTTCAGCAACCTCTATTTTTGGAAAACATTAATTAACAGGACATTTTCAACTGGTTGGCGTGATTATCCGATGAGTTTAATTTATATATACATATTTTATAATTTAAACCAAAACTCAAATTTGAAGATATTTTACTTTGTGTAATTTTTATTTCAGATGTCACGGAGTCCGGAAGGACGATCATTCAGTCAACCTTCAGGGCGATCCAGTTCATTTATTCTTTAGAGAAGTACACTAAAATAAGGTATAATTTGTAATTGCATATTTTAATCTATCCATTTATTTATAAGATATATATATATATATATTTATCACTCTTTATATGTTTCTTATTTCTTCTTTTTTTCATCACTATGAAAAAATTTTACTTTCCTGTTTCCTCCTTACTTTATTTAAACACGTATAGTTCATAAATCTCAGCTCATTTACTAGCTTTCTTTTGGTTGATCATTTTGTCTTAGACCATTTACATTTATTTGATCTACCTTTTTTTTATTCATTCAAGAATTTGAAAGGGTCAATGCACGGGTACGCATATAATTTCAATTCATCGAAGTAAACTATTTTTGTTTTATTTGGCCCAAATAGAAATAACGCATTTCTTTCCCAGATATGTTTTTCTAGAAGATAAGGCCCTTTGAAATTAGGACAAATTTGTTGTCTCTTGTATCATATTTTAGAAATACTTGTGCTCCTTCTTTAAAATATTTTGGATTCAACTTGCGATCGTGAGCAAGCTTTTGATTTTTCCTTGGCATTTATCAATCTTTCGCGAGCCAAAAAATAAATATTGTCTCATTTTAGAAAATATTCCCTCAAATAATGTAGGTATGTTTCATCAGGTGCTTCTTCGGCGAAACTAGACTAGCTTCAATTGGGACTGGACCCAACAAATCAATTTGTATTTTTTCTGAAGGTTCATTTGTGGCCTCCAACCACAGATTTATGGAATTCTTTAACAATTTTATCACGATTTTCTTTTAATGGGACTATTATTTATCCAGAAAAAATTATTACATGAAGTCCGGTTTGCAAGAATTTTTGTCGAAAGATTTTCTCAATCGAAAACCTAGATATGTCGCCTAGGTTATTTCCTTCGTTTGTAATCTTGATTTTATTGGCATTTAAAGATTCCTTTGCTCGCTTTAGTGCTTCAATTACTCCAGATACTACATTCGAGAATAGTCTATCATCCTTTTTATTTTTGACAATCAAACTGGATACGTATTTTCCCTTTTGTACAAATACTATTACTTTCCCCAATTTAGAATTTCCTTGTACCAAATTGGCTGGATTGAACAATTCATAATCTTCTAATACTTTATTTGTTCCAGATTCTAACAAGCCACCAGCTGAAACAAAGTGTGCCATGTGACCTTGACCCATAAAGACCGTATTCTTGCTGTAAGAGATACAGCAATCTGGTATGACTAAGAATGATCTAGACTCTAGTTCACAAGCGTACCTTTCTTTGGAAAGTTTTTGCATCTCTTGGTATGAGAGCTCCTTTTTGTCGGCTTCCTCATCGTTTCCTGGGGTTCGGGAAAACTTTGAGCCGGAATCTGGGCCTCCAAACCCGTTTAAAAATGACGGGGAACTGGGCAACGTCAGATACTGCTTTTTCGGTACCTGATTGATTTGAATTTCGGAAAGTAGCGAGCAAGAGCTAACTAGGTCGTTAGTCCCCTTCCCAGAAAGAGATGATAGATCATTCTCACTGTAGAATTCTTTACTGAATTCTTCTGCCCCTTTTTAAGGATTTAGATTTTTCAAGCTACCAAGGTCCAAATCCCTCTTTCCCCACAACTTAAGCCACCAGTGGTTGGAAACTTTGGTCCCATGAAACGTTTCATTGTTTCATGAAACTTTCAATGTTTCAATGAAACGTTTCATGGACTTACATCCCTATGTATGGGTCCCTCCAGTGCCAAGATGTCTGATAACACTTATATCCACAACCTCAGGGTCTTTGGGAACGCCAGTAATCTTTCCTTTTTTCAGATTAATCTTAGCACATTTGTCCATTCCAAAGTCTGTACCAACCTCTCCTGGGTACCGTAGATCTTCAGGTCATTCATTTAGAATACTTGAATGACGTGTGTGATGCACAAGAGCAGATGGCTCTTGTTATCGCCCTGAAAGAGGCCCCTCTGGAAGGTGACTTTGTTCGGTGTCACACAATAATTCCCATATCATATAATAAGTCTAGTTTTCCAAAGGGCCATCAATCTCTGTGCATTCCACTATGTGGGGATAAACCTTCAAGCTCTGCAACTGACAGATAAAAAGTCTTTGAGAGGTTGAATTGAAAGCTTTCCGGTTGTCAATCCAGGCCATTCGCAGGACGCGCTGATGGGCTGCTGCGTCTTCGCAGACGGCTCCTGTCAATTAGCTGGTCCTCTCGGCGGCCTGCTACATATTTTTTTGAGCCACGTTGTTCGAATATCTTTTTCCATACAGGCTCCATTCTTCGAACAATCCTGTCGTTTAGGACAGCTGTCAAGATCTTATGCAGCGTGTTCAAACAAGTTATTTGCCTGTAATTCTTTGGGTTAGACAAGTCGCCTTTTTTCGGTAAGACTAAGTGCGTCCTAACACAAGCCACTGCGGAATGGGCTTCTTTAACTTTAAATATAAGGTGAACATGCGGGCTAGATTTCTTCGGGACCATCCCTGGACAATTGTGCGCGACTGCTTATTAAGTATGGTAACCATATTTAGGAAAAATCCTTGGTGCAGGGACCCTCCATCCGCAACCCGAGGAGACAGACCTGGAAGATTCAGATCATCCTGCGGGAATAATTCCAATAAATACACCGATTTCTCATTTTTTAAAGATCAGGTATAGCAAATTACCTATAAAATATTGTCTACGTTTGGCAACTGTCATAAATCTAGATACTTAGAAATGTGATAATTTCGGACAAGTTATAGATAAAACGGATGTAGGCATTGCGGGCCCTTTAAAGTTTGCAACTAATATTATTAGCGAACCCTTCATATACCACCCACCGATAATCAAAATAAGGGAGAATCAAGGCTTTTACCAGGTGGATTCTCGTAGCTTTTGGCAAAGAGTACCTACTGCGACTAAGCTTATGTAAAGTTCTGAAGGTTTTGCGTAATATTAGTTCAACATGCGTTTTTCAAGAAATAGTCCTGTTGAATATTAATCCAAGATCATTGTCACAATCAGAGCAGTTAATAACAAGACCGCTCAGGTACGTGGGGTGGACGGAAATCAAAGACTTAGGAGGGATTATGATTGCAGGATAGAACTAGCAAAGCATTCTTTTTCTGTGGATTGAGTTCCAGACTATTAGAGATTATCCAGTTAGAGGGGTACCCGACTCATCACCTCATTCTATTCAGAGCAAAGACCATCACTGTTGGCTATAGATTGCAAGCGATTACTTAAGATATGAACCAATTGAATATACTGTTAGAGAGTTAAAGACTGTTGCACAAATTTAAACAAATTAAAACGAAAATATATGGTCCATATAAAGTTGATTTTGAAAAATGTCAGGACTGGCTGGTGTGATATTTCGCTGGCTCTGCTATGTAATTTGCCTCGAAGGAAGTAGATTTTAGAGATTGAAGTTGCTTGCACGAATTTAAACAAATTGAGAGTAAAAGATTGAGCCCATATAAAGTTGATTTTGGACATTGTCGGTGCTGGCGAAATATTTCGCTGACCCCCCTCTGAATCTGAAATAGTGAAAATTTCACTAATTGTCCTAATAGCACGGAACGTTCCGCGGGCACCTTCGGAACGTTCCAGCGGAACGTTCCAGGAGGTGTAGAATGTCCGCCGGTTGGTAACGTTCCAGGAACGTTCCACTGGAACGTACCTAATAAAAATTACCGTTATTGTTATTATTATCAATAGATATCGCGTAAACCGTAAGTGATAGGTCAAATTCGATGTCAGTTTATGATATGGATATCATAAGAACTATTTAATGAAATAATAAAATGATAATAATTATTATTCATTACGAAGATATTACAAAAATAAAGCTGTGTCCCATGCATTTGATCCATTGTTTCCCCCCTCAGCATTCATCGAACTGAAGTTAGCTGGTAGTTGAAGTGAAAATACCTAATACCCCAACGCAAGCGCAGAAGGCGTCAACATTGACGGCACTGCTCCATCTACACCAGTCTAAACCTCAAGCCGGGAAAAATCGGAAATTTTGAAACTGCTCTCGAAATGAGTGATTTGTGTGCTTAAGATTGCGTTTTATGCGCACAAATAGCAAAATAAACCATTTATGCACCGAAATAGAAGACTATGCGCATAATTGAAAAACTCGAATTATGCGGCCTTAAAATTGAGCCTGGTGGTCCCAAAATATGATAAACTATTGATATTAATCATTCCTACCACTTCTGGAAAATTATGCGATTATGCGCTTGCATAAAGTTCACATCCCTACGTATACTCTTTTACTGCCCTAAAATGAAGGTCAAGTTCGTTAGCTAGCCATTTGACTAAAAATTCAAAAAGTTAAAGCATTTTCAATATTTTTCAGACCACCTGTTTTGAAAATCTGTGTACGGCTGTTCATAATATTCAAAAAGACGAACAATTTATTCTAATTACTATCGATAAAAAACAAATTATTTTTGCTGATGCTCAGCGCATATCGGACTTCTTTAACTTCCAGCGTTTCGTTTATCGAGCGAATTTTGAGCAAAAAAAAACTTCCAGAGCGAAAGTTTTCAACAACAATACATAGAGGTTTTCTGGAAAATTTTAACCCAACCGAATTGATATTCAAGGAATTATTAATGTCTTAAGATGCTAGCAGCTAAGCGACTCGCGCTCGGACTGTAGCGAGAATCTCAGATCCGATTCTTAATACAATTCACCGGCGCCAAAAATAAAAACTTATCAAGTAATCAGGTAATATAAAAGTATTATAATTAAATAAATGAATAATATCGCATAATCTAAAATAATTTATTCCTTTCATATTCTGTACAATATAATTCTTCTATTTTTGAGACAAACTTAAGAAAAGCATATAATCTCTGACAATTCGCAGTATTGGAAGTTGGAAAAACATTTATTTTAATTTTAAAGCTTTTTCTGTTTGTTAATTAATATTAATTTAAAAATCTATAAACCTCTTTAACATAAATATCATACTTGCTGAACTTACGATTAAAAATTCAGTCTTTTAATCTTTTAAAATCAAAGAAACTTTAAAGCTCTATTACAATGTGAACGAAAAACAAGTTCACTTTCTCGATCTTTCACTTTTTTCAATTTCACGAATTTTAAGCATTGAAAAATTTGCGGAATTAGGAATCCGGTGAATCTCAGCCATTAGATGTATATGTTTTGTTTTACTTTTGTACACTTGTTCCCAATAATAGAAACATTTTATTATACATAATATTAAATGAATAAATTTTATATTATGTAATATTATTTATTTCTTCATTCATAATACTTTGATATTACCTGATTACTTGATTGGTTTTTATCCTTGGCACCGGTGAATCGCAGCTGAGACTTTCGCGTCATTTCGCGCGCGAGTCGCCTAGCCGCTAGTGAATTGAGACATTAATAATTTCTTAAATATCAATTCGATTTGAGTAAAATTTTCCAGAAAACTGGTTTGTATTGTTGTTAACAACTTTTTCGCTGAAAGTTTTTTGTTGCTCCAAATTCTCTCGATAAACGAAATGAAATGGGAAATGAAATGAAGGGAGGGCTAGGAGAGGTTTCGAAATATAACAGATTACGAGACTCTAACCAATAAAGTTTTCAATATTTTTTAAAGCAATGCTTAATGCCAAAAAGATGAAATGCGAAAAGAAATTTAATTGATATCAACATTTTCCGTACTAAAAAATTCAAGTCCGACAAAATTTGCCGTACTAGAAAATTTAAATCCAGCAAGAAACGCCGGACTACAAAATCAAAATACGTCAAAAAATGCCGGACTACAAAATTAGAATACGACAAAAAAAGCCGGTTCGAGATGTGACAGATCACTCTTCTGTGACCAGTCACTAACACGCGTATTTTTTAAAGGGAGACTTGGAAAAGGGGTTCGAGATGTGAGACCTTCTCTCCTACTCTCTTCTCCCCACCTACCAAACGACCCCGACTGACGCCTAGACAAAACCTGGACTTCTAGGTTCATCAGACGAGACTGACGAGACCTAGACTACTAGGTCGAGCACTGACGACGGGGCGTCCCTCCTCTCGCCACAAGGAGCCGTAACCATTCACCAGTCTCCTCCCAGCAGCTGCAACCGCGAGAGGTAGTCGATGGCAAACTTGGATGCCTTCCTACGGGGAGCGGTCAATATTTACAAAATCTAATAATTTCTCTGATGAGAATGTAATACTCATAAAAAGGTGACCTGCGTTCAGGAACAGTGAATTATTTCAATTAATTCTGTCCAGATTCTGACAAAACGGTAGCAGTGCCTTATTTAGGGCATGACAGTCAGGGCTCGTGCCATGGGCGCCGTTCAAGGAGGGGCACAAAAAAGTACGTCAGGTAGCATAAATAATTTTTGTACATAGATAGGGAGGTGGGACGCGACCTTCTCTTTGCCATGAGCGCATGGAGCACACCGTGGTTCTATGAGACCCTGTGCACTTTCCCGCATCCCACCCTTTTAAAACTACTGATCCGAACAACCTGAAAAAATTCTCAGAATATGCTTCAAACATTGTAGAAACAATTCCTGTAGTTTGAAAAACATGACGAAAATATTCAGATATAGGAAAAGATCATGAAAAAAAAACAATTTTGTTGACGAAATTTCTAAAAATTTAAATTTGTTCAAGTTTGATATTTCTGGCTAAAATTTCTGCTTTAAAAGATATTCCTGACGAAAATTGAGTTGAGCGTCTAAGGGACACAGAGTGTGCTCCAAAGGTTAAAAAAGCATTATTTTTGGTATTTCAAGTACTTAGAAGAATAAAATATCCATTGGTGAATATTTAATATTGTACATTTGAAATCAGATAATTTTGTGAGTAAAAGATTCCGAATTTAGTAAAGGTAAAATTCAAGAATACCGAAACTTGGAATTTAGAGTGCAAAAGGAGTAATATTCTCAAATTTGTCTTCGAATAACAAAAAAAATTGGGAATTTAATGATCTGCTAATTTACAATCTTCTAAATTCGTAATTCCAAATTAAGATTACAGCACCAGATTCAGATACAATCACATTCAAGAATCAGGCTCAAAAATCAATCAGATAACAGCGAAAGTGAAGAGTAAATTTTGAACTTCAAATTCTTTGAATGATATTATATCTATTCGTGAATATTTAATATTGTACGATTTGATATCAGATAACAGCAAAATTAGATCATTGAGAATATAACGACGTGAAAATTCTAGCGCTCCGACAAAGCATTATAGGCTGTAATTGAATTCAAATAAAAGTTATGATTACAGCATTTGGAAATTAAGAGTGTAAAATAATTGAGATTGATAAATTAAAAGTTCAAAAACAAAACAAATTTACATTGACGACCCAGATAATTTACATATTTCCATTCATACTTTATATTTTTTTTGGCGACTGTAGAAACAATGAATAAAGGCGTAAATAATAAATTCAGTTACGGTTTTTACTGGGATTTTAGGACCCTGTTTGACATCATCCGATATGCTGACAAATTTGGAGTATGAACTTGGTCTGAAAAAGAATGAATGAAATTGAAATGTGCATGCATGTATCAACTTTTCAAATAAATGTGAAAAAATATATGACAGCATTATTATTTATTCAGAAACTTGATCACGTGATTATAGGCTTTGATTTCACTCTCAAACAAGGTGCTTTTGCTATACCTTTAAAAAAGTATCTCACATGTGCACATGTTCAGCGGTTATGAAACATAACCTCTAAATCAAAGGTACTTATATAAAATTTCGAAAAACATACCCAGTAATTTGATTTGAAAAATATATTCAGCGATGATTTAATTACAAGAATTATCATTACTTACTTAATGCACTTGCTTTAGTCCACTCTTGCTTTAGAAATAAAAACCACGAACCCTCAGGCACATCAGGACTACAGGAAATCGAAAATTGGCAGAAGTGCGCAGTCTAAACACTACCCGCTACTTATCGCGCACTCACACGTAACGGTCTTTTCATACCTCGATTGCCAATGGCAGGCAGCCTACCTGCCGAAAGTCCACAAGAGTGGAAGAGAACGGAGCGTGGCATGCTAGGAAAACGTGATCAACTCGTGTCGGGAAATTTCTTGGCCATTACCGGCGGCCTTGAAAGGGACAGGGGAGAGCTGTGACAAAGGCATGAATTACAGATGGCAAGCAAACTTGTCGTTTCAGAACACCGTAAGATCGGCACTTAATCTCGCAGGCCTTTCACTTATATTTTGTCTTCAAAATTTGAGTGGAGGGCCGCACAGATGAGTGACGATGTTACGTGATTCTCAACTATGGCCTGTGGCCTATAACAAATCCACCTCTTCCCGAATAGAGTTTGCTTACCATGAGATTCGATTGAGTGGGGGGAGGGGGTCGGACTACTTACTTACGGCGAGAATATTTACAATATGTGATGGTACGTTGCGGTAGCCATCCCTAATATCTAAATACATTATTTCCGGGTGCCTTGCGGCTGCCCCGACGATACAATTTAACCTATACGAGGTAACTCGCGCTAGCCTTGTCTGTACATTTTAAGATCTGACTACTGCCTCCTCCGAGGGGTGTAGCGACGCGCGTCCCGGTATGCGACCGGGGCTCGTGGTCGTAAGCGGTAGGGCCTCCTGGTGCTACCGGTATCCTCTTTGCCCTGCTGCTCGTTGTTCGGTCGAGGAAGCACGTCTGCTTCCATGCGTTGGTATTGCGCTTCCACGGCGGCCTCGTTGTTCCCGAGTCTGCGCCCGGTTAGGTCGACTTGGTTCTCCTCTTCGTCGACGCTTTCGACGGAGTTTTCGTACGTTGGATGCGACAAAATGTCGCCATCCGGCTCCTCTCTGCCGACGATTTCGTCAGGGTTATCGTCTTCGCCTGCACTGAAGCTTTCGGAAGTAAGTCCCGTCGTTGGAATCACCTGTTCGGCGGCAGCCTCCTCGTCCTTGTCGGCTGCTGTAGCCGGTTGTAGTGGTGCTGGTATTAGGGTACTCCCGTGTACCTTCTGGGCAAGGTTGTCCTTCCAGACCCAGTATACATCGCCCGCGATGTGATCTAGGATCTGGAAGGGCCCGAGCCTGGCTGGAGCCAGTTTAGCGTTAAAATCAGCAGCTTTGTTGGACAGCTGGTGGTTTGGCACGTACACCCAGTTGCCAGGATAGATTTGTGGCTACGTGGGTGCGGCAGCATACCGGGCTTGGTAAGCTGCCTGCCGCATGCGGGCCTCGTTGTCTCTGTCTTCTCGTTCCGGCATTGGCTGTTGTCCGTCGGGGACCTGCTCTAGGTTCTACTCTCCTGGGCGAAGAATCGTCCTCCCCATGAGGAGATAACTCGGCGTCACTCCGGTTGCTGCGTTGCGCCTTCTACGGAGGCCGAAGAGGAGCTCAGGCAAGTGCTTGTCCCAGCTACGTTGTCTGCCCTGGTGTAAGCGTAGCCTGGGTCCTTTCTTCGACTCCTGCTTACGTCCTTCAGTGGGATTTGGTCGCAGGTGATAGACAGGCGTTGTCCACAGCTCGCAACCCCACTGTTTGCTGTCCTTGGCCCAGGCATGGCCGGTGAATTGCGGCCCGTTGTCGCTCAAAACAAGTCGAGGATAGCCGTATCGACTAAAGACCTTCTCCTCGAGTTTTTTTTTATGATTTTTGGTGCCTCGGAGTTCCTGAGTGGAAAGACTTCGACCCAACGGGTGAGAAGGTCGGTCACGACAAATATGAAGCGATTTCCTTTGCTCCTTCGGGGATACGGCCCCATAAGGTCGACGGCGATCGTATCCCAAGCTTTCTTTGCAGACCGCGGGCGTTGATTGTCGGGCTGCCGACCTCTGACCGGTTTAAAGCAGCTACAGAGGTGACAGCCTGACACGTAGCGTCTGGTCTGACGATTCATTCTGGTCCAGAAGAAAAGTTCTTGAACCGCTCGTATAGTTTCGTCGGTGCAGGGGTGGCCGAAGAGTACCGCGTTGTGATACTCCCAGATCACGGGGCCTTGCAGCTCGTTCAGGACTCGTAACCTCCATTTTTCGCTCTCGATGCTTCGCGGACAGAATCCTTTCTCCGTCAGGCGATGCTGATTGACGAATGCTGCTTCAGCCGGTATGAGGTGCTCGACCTCCTGTAGGTTGCGCCGGCGGATTGCGTCGCGTGTGATTGCGGGGTCCTCCTGCTGTGCGGCGATGACTTGAGAGGGTCTAGACGGGTGCTTGACGGGTATTCTCGTAAGGACCTTGTTAGAAGTTCTAGATAGAGCCTGGCTAAAAGAGCGTTACAGAACTAGTCTGGTCCTCCCTATTTTTCCCGATCAGCGCCCGAATCAGAAATAGGGAAAACTAGCCGGGGCCCTTCCAAATCCCGATCGCAATTTCTACATGGGTCATTATTTAGACCTGTGGATCACTGATTGAAAATAACAATTTTAAAAATACATTTTAAATGGTTGAAAATGCCCTAAAGAATCGTAGAAAAATTATTAACTAAATTCATGTTTAAGATAACTACATTTCCCATTAAGAAAAAATCAATAATTACATTACCGACAACACACACAGTTAAAATATTAAAATTTACAGCCGTAACAGTTTCATAGAAAACAAATCAATAAAAAAGTTGCAAACATATTTTTAAAAACCTATCATACTACCTATCATATTATTATGAACGATTTTTACATTTTTAATTAATTTTCAATGTACTCTTTTCAATATACTCTTTGGAGAAATCGAAAAAATATTTTATGGTTCTTTTAATAACTTGCATTACTTAATAGAAGAAGAATTTTTCAATTTGGAAGATACGCAGAAATGTGATTTTCCTGGTATAAAAACGAAATCTTATAAATGTCTTTAATCTTGGGAAGAGTGCAATAAAATTCTTGCAGGGAAATAGGAAGACTCGTATAAAAACGAACTATAAAAAATATATAGTTAGTTTTTAAAACTGATCACCACATTTTTACGAAGACGTAAAAAAACGCTGTACCTGTCAGATTCGTACTCAATGCCGAATAGTTTAGTTTAAAAAAGTTTCCCTACTTTAAAAAAGCTTTCCTTTATTTTTCGCAACGAAAAAAAATTATCTAAACGAGTCTTATGAAACGAGTCACCCAATACGCAGGGGTGAATATCTTTCAACGAAATACATAGCAAATGGTTTGTTCGATTCGGGATGAAATAGAAAAGAGAAATGGGAATAGGAAAGAGTCAGTTCTCGACAGTTGGCCCGGAAAAATAATTGAGGCTTCAATTACTGAATAAATTGCCTTGAATTTCTATTGCAGCCAGAGGCTCGAATTTTATTGTGAGTTTTTTTATATATGACGAAAACCTATATATCTACCAGTCAATTTAGTGGAATAAAGTATTGAGGGGCAAAGAAGAAAGAATAATCTCGCTATCCTAAAAGTCTGAAGAATATATACATTTTTAGTGAAATGAACTTTATAGTTGCGTGTTAATGGCTTCAGACAATAGGTCATTTCAATTATTTCCTTGTATTTGTTTTGTTATTCGTTCGTGTTTTCGTAACAGCCAGTGCTCGTATCGACTAGTACAAAGCGAATATTAATTTTCACTCATTGCGATTATTTAATATCATCTTTAATTATCGGAATTATTGTGCATATTTATGATGATAATTAGATTAAATCTTGAATAATTCCTGCGGAATATATGCGGTAGAACGCTAATGGATAAACTCAATGAAATGTTCAAAGTTATGACACTCGGAAGTTGATAATTTTCCCCCGATTTCGCTATAATTGTAGTTTTTCATGAATAGCTCGCTCCCACTGCATTCTCAAAAATAATTGTTTAGAACAATAACAATAGTGTTTTTCCAAAATAAAGTGCATTAAATTTGTTATGTATCGCAGGCATGATTTACACGTTTTAATAGCGTATTTTTAGTTCTAAAAGTAGCCGTTTACACAACAGGAGAAGCGGCAGCGAATGTGCATGCGCATAGTATAATAATGAGTCCATTATAGGAGAAACCCGACGAGATGAGCATAGTTATCCTTCTAAAGGAAATATTTGCAATTTATAGTAGTTTTTTAAAATGTAAGTCCTTTTATACATTCTGTGAACCTTTGTGTATCAATTTGGGTCCATATCATGTCACATGCGGCAAGTCTCTCTGCGGCATCTCTACCTAGCGGCAGCTCTCACTAGTGGAAAGGGATGGCCCGTCACAGGGGTGCCTTCGCCCCCCTCCCACCCACGAGACGTTGGAAAAGAGGTAGGGGTTTGACCAACATTATTTCTTTGCCCAGTCACAGGGGTGCGATATGAGATGCCGCAAAAATATCGATTTCATATATATATATATATATATATATATATATATTCTGCTTTTGTGTGTGTGTGTGTGTGTGTGTGTGTATATATATATGAGTGAATGCGCTTCTGTTCGTTAGCTATAGAATCTTAATGCCTTCTCTGAACGGTCCCAAAATTTGCACACAGTTTTATTAGGAATGTGGGGAGGTTATCCGTATCATTACTAAGAAAGTAATTAAAAATACCTCCGTATTATAAGGTATTATACCCATTACAACATGTCGAGCTATCACATCGGCCTACAGTCTGCATCGCCCCTCCCTCTATCCGTGACAGGAACTGCAGTTACCGGATGGTGATCAAGGGCGTATTCAACATGGTGTTTTAGGAGTTCAAGAAAATATGAACGCGGTCAAGGGCGTACGCAGGTGGGTGCTTTAAGGGTTTTTAGAAAATAAAAATGCGATCAGGGGCATATACAGAAGGGGGTTGTAGATATCTTTGGTTGTAGGTGTATAAGAAGATATTAATGCGTCTAGGGGCGTATGCGGGAGGGTGTTTAAGGAATTTAAGAATATATAAATGCGATCAGGAGCGTATGCAGGAGGGTGTTTTAGGAGGTTGAGAAAATATAAATGCGATCATGGGCTTACGCAGCAAGGTAATTTGAAGGTTTCAGATACAAGATGAGTTAGGGGCTGCCAACTTGTACTATGGTTCACAATGGATGTATTTACTTGTGCTAATTGTATGAGCTCTTTGCTTCCTCATATAGAATTTTTTTAATTCTCTTCAATTTCATATTTATAACTTTTTAATAAAAATTAATAAAAAACACTTTATAATCATTCCGTACTTTAAAAAAATTTTAATTGATTTGAAGCCGCGCGTCAAGAAAGCGTCTAACTACTAAAATGTCGATTCGAGAAAAATAATAGAAAGTTAATGGGGTCATCAACTAATTTTCTTTTTAAATTTTTTAATATGAAACTATTCACTCTAAAATCACTAATAATACGAGTATAATTAAAAAAAGGATTTTTTCGAATTTGTATTTGAAAAAGAAAAATGTACACTACCGTGGGAAATTGTCAGTACGATCAGCGAAAGTACCATTAAGAATCACTGCTGATTTTGAAACGTGATTACTCGTTCCAAAAAGGAGCGAGACACTTTTTTAAAAACCCGTTAGAAAGCATGACCTCGAAAAGTTGTCGCAAAATCTCAAATTCATATCACTTAGTCTTTGAAGTCTCATTTTTATTTTAAGCCGATAAAACTTAAAAAATATTCATAAGTTCCCAATATATGACAATAAATGTCCAAGCGTGTCTGCGTCGAGTTTCAGTCGGCGATCACCGCAGACGGCCAGACTTGCTACTAAAGTGACTGAAATTCGGTGCAGAGACGCTTGGACATTTTTGGTTGTATCTCGAGAACTCATGAAGATTTTGTAAGTTTTATTGGCTTAAATTAAAGATAAGAATTGAAAGAATGTGGTTGAGACTTTTGGTGCAACTTTCCTAGGCTATGCCACAAGATAAAGTCGAGCTACAAAATTCGAGAAATTCTTGCATTTTTCTCAAACTTCTCACGTGGTATATTCTCTTCAAAAGATCAAAAATATCTATGTTAGGCTTCATTTGACTTTTAATTTAATAAGCTTTCTAAAGGGTGTTTAAAAAAGTTTCTCGCTCCTTTTTGGAATATTTTTTTAATAGTACTTTCGCTGATTGTACCGACAATTTCCGATAGTAGTTTATAACTCTTTTCAAACTTGTATTTCTGTCGCGCCGTGGCGCCACCTAGATGTGACGTTATACGCTTTCAACATTTTCTAAACAATATTTTACGTAAAAAGTATTAAAATTATACATTTTTTCAATTTTTGATAATGTACATTAAGAAAATAATCAGAAATAAGTTCTTATTTTTAATTAGAATATGCACTATGTACTGGCATATTTATTTTACATTTTATATGAGAAGTAAAAGCAGTGTGAAAACTGGAGCACTTCAAGAAAAAAAAATCTGCCCGCTGCGCGGGCACATTCTCGTCGCGCGCTTCGCTCGCAAGTTTGAGCGCGCGCGCGACTGTTGGTTCTCACGCTTCGCGCTCGATAATATATTTATCTCGCGCTTCGCGCTCGATGATGTGTTTACTTCACGAAACGTCGGCAAGTTTCGTAGTTTTGCACACGATTGAAACCCGAAAAAGCTTTAAATTTAAATTTATCAACCAAAATATTAATGACTGATAAACGTGTGTCTTTCGGCGAAATTTTGATTCATATCGCTCTTATTTTTTCTTCTTATCGCTGAAATAATAATATCACAGTAAGTCCCAGAAATATTTTTTATCTAAAGGTTGCTAAAAACGATTAAAACAATTAACGCATCCAATTTTTAAATATTATTTTTTCAATGCCTAGAATCATCAAAAAAACACTTTAGGAAGAAAATTAATGTATCAAACAAATAATAATATTTGACATTAGCTTAATAATAAACAACATACTTCCTAAGTCCGCACGTTTAGACCCGACCGCATTATGGACAGACATAATCGTTCGGACTGTCCGGATAATTAGACTCAGCCTATAATAAATCCATTTCAAGTGACTCCTCACTAATCAGACAAATTCTGTATCATAAGGACACCAGAGATAGAAGAAAAATTCAAATCCAATATCATCGAATTATTGAACATATAAGCTTGGATACCATTTTTTATGAATCGAGGTCAATAATCATATTTCTCGTGTCCTGGAAACGCTGAACACGTGCGTATCTTATTTTTGGCAAACAATGGATTTATCACATTTTGTTCGCTTACTTCTCGTTTATCTCCTATGGATCTGCAAATAAAAAGCTGTAAAAATTTATGGAGACTGTTATGATTTCCAGATTAAAATTACGAAAGTAATATCTGTTTCAAACGCTTACTGTACCAACTAGAATTAATTACATAATGAATTACTTAACTCGTTTAAAAAATTCAAATAACTCTTAGAGTTGAAAAATTTGTTATTTAAATTTATTTCAATTCTCTCTTAATTCTAATTTTAAAAATAAAAAATCATTTGGAACTTTTTCCATGAATCTTGCCTTGTAAAAATAGTTGATTTCTTTCATAGAGGCACAGGTAGCTATCGTTACCAAAAAAGTAACTAGATATTTCTCACCACTTATAAACTCATAATAACTTTCCTCAAAAAGTATTTTCGTGAGGAAATGAAACAAAAATATTTTCATTTGTTTCCAAAAAAGATTAACTAGAGAAGTGACGAAAGATTGAAGCTTTAGGAACCATGGTGCATTGACTTGTTATTACTAATTGTATTTTAACATTATTCGTAATATTTTAAGACGAGTTCGGATCACGAACAATTGTATATTTTAGTTTTACATCTTTTTGCAATTTAATTATTGGTGTGGAAGACTGTGGGTTATATGCTCCAAAATCCAAAATAAAATAAAATTGGGCAACGAGAGCCTACTGGAGTTTCCCTAATTTCATTTCTGGTGAGTTGAGTAATCCTGCCGCTTTCCCTGTTTATTTTTGCCCGTCTTCTACGCTTGGTGTTCCAGCAAGAAGTTTACTACTCTCCTATATTGCAAATATATCACCAGCAAATGTAGGTAGAACAATTTGATCTTGGGTTGGCATGTGCCCATAGACACCTTTTCCTACGAATATATTAATTGGTTTATCCGCAGGAAAAGCGCATCTTCTCAGATTGAATACCCGGTCTGAATTTTCAGTCGGAGTGAGCCAAATAAATTTAAGTTCGTCAAGTCCATATTTAAGTACGTTAGAAAAAGGAAGTCCGGTTGGTGTAGCTATATACCTGGCAGAATGAGACCGGGATCTGGCACGAAGAGGAGGCTTAGAAGGAAATGGAGACCTGGTGATAATATAGGTCTAGCTGAAGGAAGAGACCTGTCGGAAGAATTTTGTCGGTCAACAGATGAAAAAAAAAGAAGGAAATGATGGTGATGATCCACGAGGAACACAAGGAATTGGGTCTCCGTTGAGTAGAAATTCAAAATGTGAACTTAAATCTGCAGAGAGAAACTGAGGATTACATTTTTTTTCTTAAATAAGGCTGATGTAAGCCGGTTTTTGTGGGCGGCCGGCTTAATCACAGGGGATAGATATGGTTGATGATGGATGGCTCGGACAGCTTTACTTTGGTTAAACAGAAGGTTGCTTGACTGGTCGGGCGCAGGCCAGGTACTGGTGTGGCGCTGGTCAGGCGCTATAGTGGAGCCGGTGGGGCGTCAGCCGTTATAAATATTCCTAAATGTTATTTGAATATGACACACATTGATTTTTATTTAAAAAATTCTTGTAAAGAGTTGGTCTTTTTGTAAATTGTACGACATTTTTGTACCATGTTTGACCTTATGGAATAAATTTGAAGATGGAAATTATAAACCTATCTCCATTAATTAGTGTTTCATTGAAAATTATATTTTATGTTGACATTTTTATTCGGCATATCTGAAATACTGAAAAAAATCTTGAAATTTTGTCAGGAATCAGGTGAAAATTATATTTATATAACCTTAAAATAAGCAAGCAAAATACTTTAAAAAATAAAGTTATTCCCAATTTTTATTTTGTATACAAAAAGTTTTTTCGATTTCAATTACAATTTTGATGCAATTTTCCTGTTTTCTTCACTAAAAAATTTGTTGTTTACATTTTTTTTTTATTTCGTCGCAAATACATTTTTTTCAAATTGATTTTAACTGTTCTTAATTAAAAATTAGAATATTTTTATTAAAATAGCAATTATTACATTTTTTCCTTGAAAATTCAGCTTTTTCATTGAAATATCATCTTTTTTTGGTTGGAAATTCGTGTTTAGTGCTTTGGACATTTTTGGGAAAAAATGTTTTCTTCAGAAAATTTTTCCTCAGAAAATTGACTATCGAAATTTTGAATTTTATTGTTGTTATTGAAGCCGATAGTGCTTTTGACATTTTTGGGAAAAAATTTTTTCATCAGAAAATGTTTCCTAAGAAAATTTACTATCGAAAGTTTTAATGTTATTGTTGTTATTGAAGCCCATAGTGCTTTTGAAATTTTTCGGAAAAAATTTTTTCGTCAGAAAATTGTTCCTCAGAAACTTTACTATCGAAATTTGTATTGTTATTGTTGTTATTGAAGCCGCTTGTGCTTTTGACATTTTTGGGAAAAAAATTTTTCTTCAGAATATTTTTCCTCAGAAAATTTACTATCGAAATTTTAATGTTATTGTTGTTATTGAAGCCCATAGTGCTATTGACATTTTCGGGAAAAAATTTTTTCTTCAGAAAATTGTCTATCGAAATTTTGAATGTTATTGTTGTTATTGAAGCCGATTGTGCTTTTGACTTTTTTGGGAAACAATTTTTTCTTCCGAAAATTTTTCCTCAGAAAATTTACTATCGAAATTCTTAATGTTATTGTTTTTATTGAAGCTCATAGTGCTTTTGACATTTTTCGGAAAAAATTTTTTCTTCAGAAAATTGTTCCACAGAAAATTTACTATGGAAATTTTTATTGTTATTGTTGTTATTGAATCCGATAGTGGTTTTGACATTTTTGGGAAAAACTTTTTTTTCCACAAAATTTTTCCTCAGAGTATTTACCATCGAAACTTTCAATGTTATTGTTGTTATTGAAGCCGATAGGGCTTTTGACATTTTTCGGAAAAAATTTTATTTTCAGAAAATTTTTCCTCAGAAAATATACTAACGAAATTTTTAATGTTATTGTTGTTATTAAGGCCAATAGCGCTTCTGACATTTTTGGGAAAAAATTTTTTCTTCAGAAAATTTACTATTGAAATTTTGAAATTCATTGTTGTTATTGAAGCCGGTAGTGCTTTTGACATTTGTCGGAAGAAAATTCTTCAGAAAATTTTTCCTCAGGAAATTTACTATCGAAATTTTTAATGCTATTGTTGTTATTGAGGCCTATAGTGCCCTTGACATTTTCGGGAAAACATTTTTTCTTCAGAAAGTTCTTCCTCAGAAAATTTACCATCGAAATTTCGAATGTCATTGTTGTTATTGAAGCCTATAGCGCTTTTGACATTTTTGGGACAAAATTTTGTCCTCAGAAAATTTCTCCTCAGAAAATTTACTATCGAAATTTATAATGTTATTGTTGTTAATGAAGCCGATAGCGCTTTTGATGTTTTTGGGAAGAAATTTTTCCTTCAGAAAATTTTTCCTCAGAAAATTTGCTATCGAAGTTTTTAATGTTATTGTTGTTATTGAAGCCGATAGGGATTTGACATTTTTCGGAAAAAATTTTATTTTAAGAAAATTTTTCCTCAGAAAATTTACTAACGAAATTTTTAATGTTATTGTTGTTATTAAGGCCAATAGCGCTTCTGACATTTTTGGGAAAAAATTTTTTCAACAAGGTTTCGGGAAACGTATGAAGTAGAAGAGGTTAAGTCCGTTGTGTGCTTTGGTACGACTATCACTTTAACATTCAAAGCATAAACGCTCCATTACTTCCTTTTTCATTGAAATTCATTTTCACTTGGAAATTTTTTTTCGATAACTCTTCACAAATGTTTAAAAGATAAATAAAACCGTTTTTACTGTGTTCAACGAGCAAAAATGATCGCAACAACTGGGTACAACAGAAAGTACATTGCACATGCGCAATAAACTTTCTGATAGGTAAAATGGTCTATTGAAGCTGTTTGTCAAAAAGGGACCTAACCACTAAAATGCCATTTTCGCGAAAAATAGAAAAAGTGAATAAACATAAATATGAATTAATAATTATATAGCTACTTTAAAATCTGGCCAATAAACTCTTACGTCATTTTTACAGAGTTTAAAAGTTGATTTTCAATCAAAATTTGCAAAGAAATTCCTTAGAGAGGAAAAGGGATCCAACATACTATTTCTGTTCCTTTTGTTTATCTTATGAGTTTTGATTTTAGAACTCTACAGAAAAATTTGAATCATATACACAAATTTTAACCCTTATTTAACCTCTTTCAGTAGTGACTATTAACGAAATTTTTTGTTTTGCATGATACTTAGATCCATTTTTGACAATGAGATAAGTTTATGATTTAGCCAGGTTTAGCTTGTATTTTTGTCTACTGAACTGTTTTCTGAGTTACCTTATTTTTTAATTTGACAAAATTATTGTCCTTTCACGTGGTTGAAATTATTTTCAGTTTTTTGCTTGCATTTAAGCAGTTTTTATTGCATTTTAGATTTTTACCTGTAATATCAGTAGAAATGTTAAATAAGCTATTTAGATCTCTATTTGATAATTATGATACTTTGTATTCAATTTTAAAATTAATTAGACATTATTAATATATTTTCTATTGCAGAATTCAGTAGACCTGTAATGGGCCCTTTTCGCATATTTAGTTTAAGTTTGATCAAAACACTACTTAGGCCCCTTTTTGACAAATGACTTGAATTTCAAATTGAAGATTATAGAAGGCCTCTGATTTGATATTTTACCGTTTTGAACGTTTTATTTTGAAATACCCGAGTGGTTGACAACACGACAGATTGGGTGTACACTTACTTCTGACTTTAAAATACATCAGGATATTTCAATTACTTCAGAAGATTTCACTGACTTCAGGAGATTTCAAGTGACTTTTGGAATATTAGAGTGACTTCATGTGAATTCACGTGACTTCAAATGACTCCACGTAACTGCATGTGAATACAAATGACTTCAGATATTTCAGAGATTACAAGTGACTTCAGGAGAATTCGGGTGACTTCAAATGAATTCAGGTGACTTCACGTGACTTCATGTGAATTCAAATGACTTCAGATATTTCAGGAGGTTTCAAGTGACTTCAGGAGAATTCAAGTGACTTTAAATGAACTCATATGACTTCATATGAATTCAAACGACTTCAGATAGTTCAGGAGATTTCAAGCGACTTCAGAAGAATTCAAGTGACTTTAAATGAACTCAGGTGATATCAAATGACTTCACGTGACTTCATATGAATTCAAACGACTTCAGATAGTTCAGGAGATTTCAAGCGACTTCAGGAGAATTCAAGTGACTTCATGTGAATTCAAATGACTTCAGATATTTCATGTGACTTCAGGAAAATTCAAGTGACTTTAAAAGGACCGTCCATACACCACGTGGACAATTTTTTATTACACTTTTACCCTTCTCCTTCCCTTGTGGACAAGGGTGGACTTTTTAAGAACCCTCTCCCCTGGCTCCTCTGTCCACGAGGACTTATTTATATTTTATGAAAATATGAATATTCTTGGTATTCAAAAGCTACGAAGCCAAAAGGAGCAGTGAATTGGCTAAAAATTCGGTTTTTCTTGAAACCATAAGCATCATGATACAAAGTAAGAAGTCGAAACAAAAATTAGGGAACATTCGTGGGTAAGTCTGAACCAATCTGTTTAGATTATTACATTTCAAAAGTGAGTTCGTTAGGAAGTCTGCTTTTTAATTGTGAATCTTTTTCATGCTCAGTTTGCATACAATTATTCATGAAAAAGTATATTTCTTTTCGATCTTCAAGTACGTTTTACAGCAATGTTCGGCCAGCTTAACGTTAAGCTAGCGCAAACACTTTTTTTTTTAAATAATAGAGCCCCAAATTTGGGAATAGGGGCCCAAATTGGACCTTAATAAGCCCTAAATTATGCGAGTGGAAATAATGGGTTTTATGAGTTTCTTCATGTACTTTTTATAACGTTAAGGTGGCACAACACTATATATGACAAAAAAAAAGGGCAAAGGAAAAATCGCACGACTTTCTGTCGACGATATTTCAGGCGCCTTAAATGAACATGAAATTATGCAAGGGAAATGAAAAAAAAGAAATTTTTTTGGTCAAAAATTTGGTCAAAAATTGTTTAAACATTATTTTTTAATTTTGACTATTATATTCCCAGAGCCCTAAATGAGCCCTCAATTATTTTATGAGGTGAATTTTGTGTAAAATCATTTTTGGTACGTTTTACAGCAATGTTCGGCCAGCTTAACGTTAAGCTGGCGCAGACACTGTTTTTTACAAAAAATAATAGAGCCCTAAATTTGGGAATAGGGGCCCAAATTAGCCCTAAATGAGCCCTAAATTGTGAAATAGGTTACAACTCTATACATCAATTGTGTTGTGCCAACTTAACATACCTGAAAATGGGGTGTTGAACGTGGGTTTTGTAATCTGGTCAGGAGTAGGTAGAGAATCACATGGTATTCAAGGGGTCGGTTTAATTATGAATGACAAAGCAAGACAGCATCTCAAAGATCATTATTTTGTATCTCCCATATTGCTGTGGGTTAGAATGAAGGTAGGAATCAGAAGATTATTCATGAAAGCGTGCTACGCCCCAGGTGATAGTGATCCAAGAGAAGTCAAAGACGCTTTCTAGGACACTTTAAATGATACAATTAGTACCTGCGATCAAGGTGAAAGAATAATTTTGTTAGAAGATATGAACGGATGGGTCGGCCTCCAACATCAAGACACAGATTTCGGGGATACAAGAAAAAATTATAACGGGGAAAAGTTAGTTAGCTTATGCTTAGAAAAGGGCCTATTCATTACAAATACTTGGTTTCGACATAAAATGATCCACATGTACACCTGGTGTAAAGGAAACAGCTTAGGAGGGGCTTAGAATTAATAAAGATGTAGAAGACGCGTGGAATATGTTACGGGAAAGCATTGTTAAAACTGCGATTGAAGTATGCGGTACCACGGCAGTAGGAAGAAAATCTGGTGATGCATGGTGGCATGATAAAATTAGGGCAGCACGAGAAGAAAAAAAAGAAGCGTATGAGAGAACGTTAAACATCAGAGGTCTTAGCGATGAGGAGAGAAGTAGACTTGAAAATGATTACAGACATTAAAAAAAAAAGAAATTTAAACGACTAGTCGAGGGAAGTGAAGATAGAATCAGAACAGAAGAAGAGAAGAAATTACAAAACGACTTCCAGAAAACCATAAAACTAATATTCAAAGCGATGAAGAAAAGTAAAAATACAGAGTTTGTGAGCATTAGAAACAACAAAGGGGAAAAGCTATATGACACAGACGGGATAGTAAACGCTTTTGAAGACTTTTAAACAATTATTAGGAGGTGAAGATACAGGGCAACACAGCTGCGTGATAGTAAATAATACATTAGAAAACTCAACTGGAAATGTCTGCGTCGCTGAGGTTATTGATATAATTGAGAGTTTAAAAAATGGTGAGGCTGCTGGTCTAGACGGTATTGGTGCTAAAATGCTTAAATACGGTGGCGAGTACATGCATACCTCACCGTGTGTGCAAATTGATCAATTTATGTATCGAGACGGGGCAAGTTCCAGCCGATTGGAGACAAGCGATTATCGTACCAATATACAAAAAAAAAGGAGATAAAAGGAACTGCAATAATTACAGAGGTATCAACTTACTGAGTACCGTGAGTAAAGTATACTCAAACATACTTACTCGCAGGGTAATAGAAATCACAGAAGAAAAGGTATAGAAAGTCCAAAGTGGATTCATGCCAGGAAGACCATGCACAGATCAGATATTTAGCCTTAGGCTGATCACAGAAAAAATCTTAAGAGTAGGAAAGAAAGTCTTCTGTGATTTGTTAACCTAGAAAAAGCATTTGTCAAGAAAAATAGATGTAAACTTTGGGAAATCATGAAGTACTTCATCAGCTGACTTCACTGATCTTTAAATTTTCAAAACCTTTTTTTAAACCAACAGTTTCGAGCAGTTCTGCATCAACTTCTGCAACTAAAAACTACAACAGCTTTTCATTCAGTAAAACCTTAAAAACAAATAAACTTAGCCGATAAACAATTATTAAAAATTTGTATTTTGTATTAAAAATTGTTTCCCTCTCAAGCAGGAAAACTAGACTTGCGCGATTGATGATGGTAGTAACAGTAAAATAAAAATCTAAACCTTCCGTAAAATTGAATTCCTTAGGCTTCTGGTGAAGTACTTCATCAGCTGACTTCACTGATCTTTAAATTTTCAAAACCTTTTTTTAAACCAACAGTTTCGAGCAGTTCCGCATCAACTTCTGCAACGAAAAACTACAACAACTTTTCATTCAGTAAAACCTTAACAACAGATAAACTTAGCGGATAAATAATTATTAAAAATTTGTATTTTGTATTAAAAATTGTTTTCTTCTCAAGTAGGAAAACTAGACTTGCGCGATTGATGATCGTAGTCACAATAAAATAAAAGTCTAAACCTTGCGTAAAAATTTGATTTCTTGGGCCTCTGGTGAAGTACTTTACCAGCTAACTTCACTGATCTTTAAATTTTCAAAACCTTCTTGTAAACCAACAGTTTCGAGCAGTTCTGCATCAACTTCTGCAACGAAAAACTACAACAGCTTTTCATTCAGTTGACTTTAAAATCTGAACAAGAAGAATATCTCAAGGAAGGAATTGAGTGGGAGAACGTACACTATTTCAATAACAAAGTTATCTGTGATCTCATTGAGGAAAAGTACAAAGGTACTTTTATTTTAAGCAATTTCATTATAGAACAGCAAGATTCAAAGATTATAATAATGAAATAAAATGAATACTCATTTTAGGGATAATATCTCTAATGGACGAGGATTGTCTGCGGCCTGGTGATCCAACAGATTTAAGTTTCCTGGAGAAATTAAATTCAAATTTGAGCAGTCATCCCCACTATATTAGTCACATGAAAGCTGATATTCAGACTCAGAAGATCATGGGTCGTGATGTAAGGATAAATAATACAAAATATTTCCAGGAAAGAAAATAAAAATTTTTTAAATAAAATAAAATATTGTCTTTTAATTTATTTTTAAGGAATTTAGATTGGTACATTATGCTGGTGATGTGACCTACAACGTACGAGGATTTTTGGAAAAGAATAATGATCTCCTATTCAGGGATTTGCGCGAAGTTATGTCTCACACAACGAATTCAATTACTAAGGTATGCATCTTTTCAATACTTTATTAATTAATTTCAGGGATTTCCATCAGTCCCCTATTCCCTTTTTCCTTTTCTTCTCTATTTTTCTCAAAATCCCCTGTAATCGATTATTTAAGAATGTTGTCCCTGCTCCCCCTCCTTTTTTGCTGCAAATAATTTTTCGAAAATTATGAGATACTCGCGACCATTAATAAATAAATTATGTGTAGCTCAGAGAAAATGTGATCACCACACTACACTTTTTTTAGCAATGACACAATTTTGCAACTATGTAATTCGAAAAAATGATACTAAGGACACTATTTTCTCACAATTGATCGCTAATGCCACTGTTTCTTATCTTTTCCTTGAAAAATAATTTACTTGGGAATTATCAAATTATTTGTTTTTTTTTCTCGAAATTCCTCTCTTTCTCCCTATTCTCAAGAAACTTCCCCTTTCCCCCCTTTTCTCTTTAAATATGCGATATTTGAAAGTACAATATTTGAATTACGCGGAAAATTCACTGAAATAAGTAATTGTGCCTATTACTGAATAATAATTAAAGAAATTATAGCACTTGAATGCATTATTTATGAATTTTTCCTCCTGATTCAAGAATTATGACGAATTTGCTATATTTACAGCTTTTACTAGTGAACAAAAATAAAAAATTATGAAATTTTAACATAAATGTTTTGCTCAATAACAGTTTTTTGAAAATATGCAAAAAGATGCTTTTTTTATTGACTCATATGCACACATTTAAAAAAAAGTTTAATATATCGAACCTGAAATTTATTCAGCTTGAACCAAAGAAACATTTTATCATTTTGCTTTTTCGGAAAAAACTTTTGTCGTGTAATATCTCATTAGAGATTGGGTTTAAAATCCAGTATCACTATACTGAATGATCGCCGTGACTCAATATGTTTTCCCCCTTGCACGCATGAAGAATGCATACGATCTCGTTTCGAGAACAGTAACGTTTCACATAATAATACATGGCCGCTTCGAACCACGGCAGTTGACTACCCGTGAGTGCCGTACTGTGACAATCAAATAATTTCTTACTTTGAAAAAAGTTAATTTACAAAATCTTGTAAAACTACTACGCTGAAAGTGAAGTATTTTTTCTTAATTCTTGAATCTAACCGTAACATTTTTAAAAAGTTTTAAATATTATATTACTTTAATTGTATTAATAAACAATAGTTCAGAAAATTCGTTCAGCATTTTAGTTTAAAATTCATCTCTTTGGTTCAAGATTCAAGTATTTCCTGGAAAATACTTTTTGATAATTATATATATTTTTTTAAATTAAAATGTAATTATTTGATTTTCAGTGCAAATTTACCTTTTTTTGGTTAGAAATTTAACTATTTGGTTAAAAAATCATACATTTTGTTTTAAATTCGTCCGTTTTGGTTGAAAAGTAATTTTCTTGGTCGGAAACTAATCTCTTTTCGGTTGAAAATCTAACTACTTGCTTGAATTTTTAGTTGCTTTGCTAAACATTTATTTTTTTATGATTCATCGTTATAAACTCAATTTTGTACATACCCCCCTAGGGTGGTTCAAATTTATACCTGTAAAAATTCGATTTTTTGTGATATACCCCCCGCATTTTATTTGTTTGCCAGAAAAAGAAATTCCGCAATTTTTTTCTCAGCGTTAACCCGTGCCCCCGGGCTTTTCATATTAACATGGGGTTTTAAATGGGAAAAGCTTGATTTTCAAAGAAATAAAGAGAAGAAGTGCTTGTTATAAATTTGTTGTGAATTAAAGTATTGTCACCTCTTAAGGAGTATTTAAAGAATAATTTCCACCCAACAGCTTTTAATTTCGACACACCCAAACCCCTTTAATTGTGCCCGGAAAGTGCCTCAAAAAATGCAAAATAGCAATTTTCTATCAAATTCATGCTAAAGAGGGTATTTAAAAAAAAAATTGAGTTATTTCTAATAGATAAGCGACGAGTTTTAAAGTATATTTTAAATAATTCAAAATTGTTATTATTTTTTTTTATTATTATTATTGGTTTAAAAAAATTTTTTCCCCCTGTAAATCGTGAAAAGTTATTATCTTCCGGAATAAATTGTACAGAGTTGATGAACGTCAAGAGTAGTAGTTCTTGTTTAACTTATTTGATAATTATTTAAACAATTTTTATTTGTTTAAACAATTTTTTCTCCTTGTGAAGCTTGAACAATTATTAATTTCTGGAATTAATGACACAATTAAATGAATTTCATTGTAATTTTTTTTCTACAGGATATTTAGCAGTTTTTAAAATAATTTTAATTCGCTTAAACAATTTTTATTTGTTAAAACATTTTTTCTCTGTATATCGTGAAAATTTATTCTTTTCAGCAATTAATGACACAATTAACGAATTTTAAGAATAATATTTTTTTGCATAAGATATTTTGAAATTATTTTCACAATTAATAATCAATAATATAAACCATTTTTTCAGTCTGTTATGAATAGTTTATTATTCTTAAAATTCAATGTGTTATTAATTGCTGAAAAGTATAACTTTTCACGATTTACAGAGTAATACGACATTTTTAGTATCATGGATAACCGAAAAAAGAATTTAATGAAGGTGCAAAAGATCATCCGAAAGTCTAGTTGTGAAAGGAACATCGTAACGCCCAGAAATCTGCTTACAACATCCTCTACTATCTGTTTCAAAAATTCTGGCCCCTCTAAAAATCATTGCATAACTCAATCAAAAAATATCGCTTGGAAAAAAGAAAAACATCTTGTCAATCCTCATTTTATTACGAATGAGTGCATTACTATTTGATCACGTTGCGTTCATAACTTTCTATGAAAATTTTCAGTGAAGGTGAAAAAACCTGGTTAAAAGCACCCTTTGTAATTTGGTCAACTTTCGACCGTTGCATTTCATGGAAAAATGCATGAATTCTTTTGCAAAAAATCAAGTAGTTACCTTGATGTTTTATTTATGAGTACATTTTTTCTTTAGTGGGTTGTGTTGACTTGTTTTTTTGAGTGTATTTTCTTATTGCTTTCTCAATTTGTTTGTTTGTGTAATTGTTTTGCATTAGGATTTGCTTAACCTTTTGTAATTCCCTTTGTAAGTTATCTTTATCTGTTACGGAGACAGCTCTGTATATAAGGGAATTGATGACAGAATTAAAATTATCATTCAATCTCGAACATTCCGCTCGCCTCATTTGGATGAAAATTATTTCAAAGACGAAAATAAATAAATTGATAACTGCATAACAAAAATGATGCTCACAAATCACTAAGCGTCATTCACAGCTCTCGGAAGGGGACACAATTTCACAATTGGCCTTTTGAGAATACCAATTTTCGTTCGAAGAGACACTACACGAACAAGATTATCTGATCCTGGGTGAAGCTGGATGACGCGTCCAAGAGCCCACTTGGTAGGGGGCAAGTTCTCATCACGAATGAGAAGAAAATCACCAGTCTCAAGAGATGGGTATGGTGCTCTCCATTTAGAGCGAGGTTGCAGTTCCTTGAGACAATTTGTAGGAACATCATGCAGGGTCGGCTCTGGGATGTGATTTAGCGGCTCGCCGATCAAAAAGTGTCCTGGAGTCAAAGCAATGAGATCGTCAGGGTCATTGGCCGTGGCCTGAAGCGGGCGAGAATTAAGGCACGCTTCAACCTAAGTAAGGGATGTAACCATTTCCTCCAAGGTCAAGGTGGTTCTGTCTCCGATGACGCGCTTATGATGATATTTAGCTGACTTAATGGTTGCCTCTCAAATACCTCCAAAATGAGGCGCTCCTGGCGGATTAAATCGCCACTCAGTTCCGTCCGATGCAATGGTCGAAGCGATCAATTGAGATTCTTTAGAAGCCTCAGCGAAGAGGGACCGAAGCTGAGAGTCAGCTACAATAAAATTGGTTCCCTGGTTACTGAAGAGTGTCGCACAAAGATCTCGACGATATGTAAAACGTCGGAAGGCAGCTAAGAAGCCTTCAGTAGTATAGTCTGATACAGCCTCTAGATGTACCGCTGGAGTTGAGCTACATATGAAGAATGCGATGTAGCCCTTGTACGATTTATGCCCACGACCTTGCGTCGTTCGAAGATAGACAGGTCCGGCATAGTCCACACGTGAATGAAGAAAATCTCGGGCAAGTGTGGAACGAATCGCTCGTAAGTCTGCCATAAGCTGCTGTCGCATAACAGCTCGATGTCAAAGACATGGTAGACACCTGTGAATAAAGGCTCGAACAACTAAGCGACCTCGCAGGATCCAATATCTCTGCCTCAAAGTAGCGAGAGTCAACTGAACTCCACCGTGGGGACATCGCTGATGTTCACGAGCGATGATCAGTGTGGTCAAGGTTGATTCTGATGGTAGGATGAGGGGATGTTTTTTATCTGGGCTGAGTATTGAATGCTTGAGTCGACCTCTCACGCGAAGAAATTGAGTAAAATCGAAGAATGGTGTCAAGGAAACCAATTTGATTTTAGGTGAGATAGTATTCTTTGTTTCTAATGCCTTGAATCCGAATGGAAAATAATGACGCTGTTCATGGCGAATCCATCCCAAACATGTGATTGAAGTTCCAAAGGAGACAGGATTGATGTCTTGAATTTAGATGGCTGACGGTGATATCGAATGATTCGTAACAATCATGCTGTAGATCTGAAAAGTTTGTCCAATGTGAAATAACGATGTAGAAGTACCTACATTATTGGAACAGCACTTGCTGTATGAACCTTTAAGGTTCGCTCCTCCATATCCATTTCCTGGTTTTGTGAAGCAGGGTACCCTGGCCAACAAGTAGGAACAGGCAGCCAAGCATATGAAACGATTGCTGAGGTTGTAGACCAAGAGGTTGTGAAGATGCTCGAAGGTTGATTCAGAAGAGAGATGGCTTCATTCAAGCTGTCAGCTCCGTTGATGACGTCATCCATGTAGGTCCCTCGATGAATACATGATGCAGCTAAGGGATATTTATCACCCTCATCAAAAGCAAGTTGCTGAAGACAACGAAGTTCCAAAGAAGGAGCACAAGATAATCCGTATGTGACTGTAGTGAGACGAAAGATTTGAACCAATTCTTCTGGTGAATGTCTCCATAGAATTAGTTGAAGAAAATATATATAATTTTTTATATAGTGCCTATACATAATACATTATGTATAAACTATATAGAATTTTTCCGCCTGGGAGGGCTAGGACACTTTTTTTTAACTTAAGCTAAATTAACTCACTTTCACTTATTCTGTGGGAACTTTGTCGTGGGATCCACAGGAAACGAGGTATTTTACAAAAACACAATTTCTCCGTTTTTAGTCAAAAATGCAACAAAGAAAAATGGAATTTTTGAAACCTTGCAATTCCCAAAACAATAGGACTTAAAGACTTTTTCTTAGATGTACGCACATTTTTGTAGACTTTGTTGCATCCTCTGGCATCATCAACGCAAACTGAACCTGGAATTTATTTTGAAAAAACTAAACTCCACCATTTTGCCCGTAAAAACAGGTAAAAGTGGCCACCTTTGAGGGGTCATAACTTATGTCCTATTATAGGTAGGACATTGTTCTTTTTTTGTAATCACAGCAAACTGAGTTTACTTTTACTCACCTGTGGAGCAACTTTTTTCTTCAGGACATTTTCCTCTAAAATGCAATAGGAATTATCCGTCCACGCAAAAGTAACTTTTGGACCTGTTTAAAAAAAAACCGGTTTGGCAATTGATCTGTTCTAGCATTTTTGATATGTCAAAAGAGGCCCATTAACGATACTTTCTCATTAAAAACATTAGACGCGCGATTTTTTTCGGGCATTTCACTCATTATTTCGACATAATGCCTGGACTACAAAGTCGTACTTTGAAAAAGATTATCAGCATTTGTTGTAGAGCTTCCTACGAAGAATTTCCCCTAAACAACTTTAAGATTTTACGCCCCCCTTCCTACACCCCTTATGGAGTCACAAAAATGGTCCGAAAAACTGAAACTGACTATTTTGCACAAAATTGACACGTATAAGCTCTGTTTTTACATTTTTTGCTCATATGTGTCAATTGTGTGCAAAATTGCCAATTTCATTTGTGTGGGGCATTTTTGAGATTCCATAAGGTGAAGGGGGGGGGGGGGCGATCAAAATTGAAAGTTGTTTAGCGGAAATTATTCGTTGGAAACTCCACAACAAATTCTGGTAATCTACCGCAAGCCAAGTTAAACCCAGAAACGTAAATCTCATTTTTCCAGAGGCCAAAATTTGCCCACGTTAATTTTATGTGATTTTTCTAGCCTTTGTGGCGCGTCTTAATATTAACCGATTTGATTCAAAATTGCAGGAAATTTTTTTCCGAGAACTTCACAAAATTTAAGAGTGGCATGCCTTCTATTCGAAAGTCAATTTTTTGGACCACCCTATTGGACACCCCTCGAAAAGGAGAAAAAGCTCCCACCTGGTGCAAAAACAACTGTGTATTTTTATAATAATTTGGAGAAGAACGAGAACTAATCTTCCAGATTTGTTACACTGAGAAAAATGTTCGCTTGAATTAAACGAATTCTTCTATTGATAGGTACTAGGGTGGTCTAAAAAAAACATAAGTTGGAATTTCTTGGAGGATAATGGCTCATTTTGTGAAATTCCCGAAAGAAAGAAAATATGTCATAAGACGTAAAACTTCAAAAATCAATTTAACAAAAAACCACCCCTATCACATAAAAACTACTCTTTGAATAAATTATGCATAGGTACGAGCTATTCTTCAGTTGACTATAAATAACAAAAGTAATTGACTGAAAACAACACATAACACGAACACCTACCTTCAATTAAAAATCTAGATATCAAACCAACAAAATAAATGTAATTCAAAATTAATTGCTTTTCGCGGGCACAAAGACAGAAAAAAAATTACGTAATAAAAAATATTATCATCAGTTACCTTCGCAAGACTAATATATATATAACCCTTATAGTAATAATCAAAGAAACCAAAAAACCACCCCTGGCTCATTTAACCAAACCCATGTAGACTGCCTTCAACTAAAATAGCAAGTTTGAGCGCGCCTATGGCGCGCACCTGTTCGATCTCGCGCTTCGCGCTCGATAATGTAATCGCCTCGCGCTACGCGCTCGGGCACATTTGCCTTACGCTTTAAGCGCGGTTCCTCTAGGCTTTCGCACTTCGTGTGCTCGCTATTGCGCGCTTTCCGGGCTAATACTCTCTTAGTAAGCTTCATCGTTATGACCTGCAATTGTTACAGATCTCTGACAGAACATGGTTCTGTAACAGCGTTACAGAACTGCTACGTCCATTTGGGGACGACATTTTGCTTCGTGAAAAGCGACCCTTATTTTATTAATGAATCTGTATAACTTTAATATAAAAGTTTGGAAAATTGTTTAAAAGAAGGAAAACAATTCGAACCAGTTTCAAATTTTCGTGGCAGGGCTGCGGGTCGAGAGGGGGCGAATGTTTTCGTGGGACAACTGAAGATGGCTCTGTTGGCGCACCAAATATGTGGCCAGAAATAGTGATGGATGTTTACCACCTTGCTCGTGCTCGAGCATGAGCAAGACCGAGCATGCTCGGTCATGACCGAACAGAGCGAGCAAGAGCGGTCACTATTTAATTTTAAGCAAAGACAACGTGTTTAAACTATATCAAGTAATTGTAGTAAGAATTTGAGACATCTATTTGATTCTTATATATTTTTTAGCTCTTAGAAATGTATATAATATTAAAATAAAGAATTGCCTCTCTGACTGCTCGTAGAAGACGATAATTCAGGTAAAATCTTGGGATTTCAGCGGGGTATTTGAAATAATGTCTCAAAATATGTGGTTTATTTAAAGAAAATAAATTAAATGTGTGAATTTGAAAGTAAATTATGGGGTATTATGGCATCTTATACTTCATGGTAAATAAATTAAGTGCAGGAAATATGAATTTTCAAGTGCAGTCTGAATACGATATAAAAAATTAACTTTCATAAATTAACCCTCGTGAAAAGAAAGATCAATTTAATACCACTTCAAGACCAGTTTCAAACCACCTTTAGTCTTTTTCTGGTCTGCACCCTTCAGCCTATACCTGCATCTTTGTTAGGGTTTTGAAATAGACACCACTCTCTCTCTCTCTTTCTGGGACAAAAGGGACAAAAGGACTGTGGTCTTCTGGGGACCAGAAAAGATCAGTTTAGGATCACTTTAAGACAGGTCTATATCTGCCTATACTGTAGTCTTGACTTGGTCTTTCTTTTCACGAGAGAAACATTTTGGAATATACTTTATTGTATAAAATTAATATTTATGCAAACAATTATTATATTATAATAATAATTATCATGTAATTTTCCTTTAAATAAGGTATTTTTGTACTTTCATTCAAATAAAAAGTATAGTATGTACTGTCATTTAAAATATCGAAAATTTAATCAGTATATTTTATTAAGAAGAAAGCATTATTAGTTTTACCATTTTCTCGCATAATAGTAGATTCTACTATAAAACGAAATTGTATTTTAAATTACATTTAAGCCTTCTGATCGTTTAACAGCTCTAATAAAAAATGTATAAAGGGTATAGATAAATGTAAAAAGTTAAATACATTTTTAATGTATTTATATTCTTATTTCTAAACATGACATAAAAAATACATACATACTACTTAAAGTACTTGTCAGAAATGATTGCAGTATTTTAATCTGGAACTCCAGTCATGCAAAATTAAGTAATTCATGTTGGAAGTGCTAAATTGATTGCAAAATGTACTTATTCAATTAATTTGAATAAAATAACCTCAACATTTATAGAATAGAATTTCCAATAACCCATGAAATTCAGCCAATTTCTCAGAATAGTCGTCTGCTACTAACAGTCAGATTTATTTGTATTTGTATTTATTCAAAAAAAGTCCCTACGGCTAAATAGCCCTCTGAGGAACAGGATAATACAGGGTCATTACAAATTTGTGCAAGCACTGATCGGCAGAATACTTGATTAATCTCATAATCCAATCTATAAACTAAATAAAATAAATAAATAGATTCGACCTCAGAATATTTATCAAATTGAATATGAGATTCATGCGTAGTAATTAACATTAGCTGATGAATTAGTAGCGCTTGTGCATGTTAAGGTTTTGCGACAATCTTGAATTGGAGGAGGCCATGAATTCTTCTAAATTCGGAAGTAAGTAATTCAATCTTCAAATCGGCTATTCGCCCGAATTCTATTAACAATTTTTAGGGGACCTAATTCATTTGAATGTGTCAGCACGAATTAACTTCAGTGTCAGCCAGTTCATTTTAATTCGCGAGATTTAAAGTCAAGCTCCAATTCGCCTGAATTCATCAGCACGAATACAGTTAAAGGCTGGCATGTTTTCATTAATTTTTGTCTATTACTAATTACAGCTGCTCTTATTGTTACTGAAAACTATGTTCTTCTTTTATATTCATAGAGAGTATCAAGTTTTGAACGAATTTTAGTATTTTTGCTATACATAACAATGCAAAAACGGGCAAACCTGATTGAAGCGCTATCTGTTGGATTTACTTGAACTACGATACCCCTCCGGATGTTAAGAGAACAGAAAGAGTGGGGGCGATGCATAGGGCTAATATCAACTGCTTATCGCAATGGTATCATATTACATTGAAAATTGTCTAATTGTATTTCCATCTCATTAAATCTTGGCTCCCTGTTGAGGGAAGTCGACATCATGCATCACATATGTCATATATGATGCGAAATTATTCTAAGCAATGCCTGATAAACAAAATTAGTGCTAAGTATATATTCGTATATATAAGTATATATTCATTATTCATTATTAGGCTGTGTATATATCCCGTTACCAAAATTAACGACCGTGTAGTAATTAAGTCTTTATGCTGATATCAATCAAGAAACGTATCGCATACATGAACCAGGCTTTGTTTTTATAAACAAATGGATGGTTTAAACATTTTGAAACTCTGGGCTACTTTTCTGACATCATTTCTTTGATATCTTTAGTATTAAATTCCTCAGTGATTCCACTTTGATATCTGCCGACAGGAAGATGACGTCATTTTTTTTTAAAGAATCAGGGGAAAAACTTAAGTCTAACAGTGGTCAGTCCTTAGTTTCATCAAGAAATTAATTGCCTATATATTTCATAAGTATGCGTAACTTTTCTGACGTCATCCCTTTGACGTTTCTAATATCAAATTCCCTTCGATGTTTGCTGACAAACGAATTCTAGGAAGCTGATCTAATATTATTTTGGAGAATTTGAAAAAAACGTGAGTCTCATGTTGGGTGATTTTCTTTTAACAAGGGAGCTAGGAAAATCGATATCAGGAGGTGTGCGACTGGTTATTTCTCAGTTCACCCCAGAGTCTGATATTAAATCTTGAAAAGCAAGAAGAACTGAAGAATCGAATCAACACACACGTGAATAATATTAAAATAATTAAAAAGTTAATTGAAGTACGATCAATAAGTTACCATAGGAGAATAATTATTCCAGATTTGATTCAAAGTTTTATTTTCCTGAAGTTAAGTGAAAAAAATAAATTTTGATAACTCAACAATGTTGGATGTGGAAAACATCTTTTACCATTGAGGAAGCTGATTAATTTGGAGGTAAATAAGCTATACGACATTACGGCTGTAGATGTAGATATCATATAACGCATAAGAGTTGAAGATAAACATTTTTTAAATGGAGATAAGGTTGAGATTCAAGATGTGGGAAACATTCAAAATGTAGAAAGTCTTATAATGGATTAACTGCGAAAAATACAAAAATTACTAGATATTAATTTGATCTCTAAAATTAAATATCAGTATAAAGTTTTGCAATTATGAACACCTAGAAATGCTATCGTCAGCTATCAGAACTTTCCAAATGAATTCTTTGCGCATACATATATTAAATTTTAGTTGCATATAGCAATCTAATTTAGTATATAATCAAGTTCAATAAACTATGTTAACACTGAAAAACTGGTAGTAAATATTACCGTGGGTTGGGAGTAACTGTCATTTTTTCTTGCTATGATCCAACACCTCAGTATTTACAATGTATTTACATATAGTTATTTGTGATACAAGTGCGCAAAATAGGTGATTGTGTGCGAGTGTGAATTTTGCAGCATAAGCCAGAGGCTCAAAGTATGAGTTGGTGGTTAGCGCACGAGCGAAGCGAGTGTGAAAACGTAGACCAGTGCATCGAGCCGCAGGCGAATTATGCAATCACATGAGTTAGCAATCTGTTATGCGCAGATGTATCACGTAAAAAAATTTTTATGAAAAAAACCTTTTTGGGGCTTATGCCCTTTTTCTATGCCAAATGTTGGCCCTCATGCCCTTTTGTACGACGGACGAAAACGGCTACAAAACCTTAAAAACAAAACTTCAATCATTGAAAGATTTGTTCAAGTTAAGACCATGTGACGAGTGGGTCACGTGACCGGCTTCCTACCTTACCGACACTTTTTTTATTTGTAAACTTATTTCATTTGTAAGTCAAAGGTTAAAAGTAATATAATTATAGAAGCATGCAATTTTGTATATTCATGCATACACAACATACCATACTCCTGAATAGTAAAAAATTTCGAATTTGAGCTTTTACATTTCGTAAGTATGTTCTGACATTCGCACGCTACAAAAAACACCAGTATGTTTATATCTTATAACGAATGATAAATATAGTATCAACTCTATAAGTATTCAGATTCAAACTATAATTTTACATACGTCAATTGTATGTAATTAATCATATCGTGTTGCAATATATAAATCACTTTTTTTCTTGACAACTAGAGCTGAAGGAACATTTGGTAAATTACTTATTTCTAATATTGTGTCTAGAATTTCTGAAGTATTAACTTTGTATGCGTGATAAGAATAGCGCAGAATCGCTTCGTTCGAATCGTTGCTCTGATCGTGCGAGCGTTTGAGTCCCACACCGAGAGCCACACACTTCCAAGCTGGATAAGTGCAAAGTAGATCTTTTAGCGGATTACTTGCGTTCTACGTACAGCACAAATATCTCCAAGATTCTTTGTATGAATATCAGACTAACGTTGGAGCATATAATTGTCCTGCGACATTTTTATGTCCTGCGACATTTTTACAACTAACTGGAAATGACTGAAGCACACGACACGATTAACCGCCGCGGGTACTGCCTGCTTTTTCCATACACCCCTGCGTTGTTGCGGAGCTGCTCTGTCGACCAAGCAGCGCCTTTCTCTCGCCCCCTTGCTCTTTCATCCTTATGACTTTTTTCGATAAGTCATAGTATGCAAGATACGAAAAAAGATGATAGGACCAAAAATTATGTATCGAAAACAGATCCTCTACTTTGTCACCAGTCAGTTTTTGATAGGATGCGCAGTTTTTGCTTTATTTGTAAAAAACTACATTAAAAATGAAAAAATCAATACATTTTAAGCGACACAAGCTACGAAAAAAAGTTTTTCAGTTCTTGATGGTTTGACCTTTAATTTTGAAAGTCCAGGCAAAAATGTCGGAGAAGTACAATGACCGACCGCGTAGCGCGAGTTAAATACATTATCGAGCGCGAAGCGCGAGATAAATATTGTTGATAATTTGTTTGATGTTATTGTTCCTCTTTTGATTGACCTTCAGCTTTCATTGATCATAACATGGTCTCCGCCCAATGCTCAGTTTCAATCACGGAGTAGGCGAGTGTAGCCACTTTTCGGTGGTCGCAACAATTAAAGTCAATTGTGCTAATTTTCGAGACAATTCAAGTATTTGACTCTTTTAATTCAAAGTCTGTGGCCCTTTAAGTTTCTATTGCTTGTGCAGTGATTTCCCGACCCGATCGTCTTCTGGTGTCGACCAGATTTAACATGTTGTGTTTTAACACTGTACATTTAAAATTTAAAATGAAATATTCAATCGTTAGAATATTGGTCGAGTGTGAATTTAAAAACTATACAGGCTTGGATTCTCATTTTCTGAATATTCAATTTTAGTGGGTTCTTAAGGTTTTGCAATTTCTTAAAATTCTTAGCAATATTGTTATTCTTTTGAAAATCGATGATAAGCCAGCAACGTTTGAGCAAGAGAAATTGAAACTAAAAAGAAGAAATGTATTGAAAAGATACGAAGTTGACTCTGTGATTGTTCTCAACATTGCAAACGTCTCAAAACAGGCTCTCAGGCATGAGAACCATATTGCTGATGGATTGTTTGCAACATTTCGAGGCCGCGAGACAGGCTCTCAGGCATGACAGAGTTACGTACTGACTGTGTGATTGTTTGCAACATTGCAAACGCCTCGAGACAGGCTCTCAGTCATGACAACAATACTGCTGATGGATTGTTTGCAACATTTCGAGGCCTCGAGACAGGCTCTCAGGCATGACAGAGTTACGTACTGACTGTGTGATTGTTTGGAACATTGCAAACGCCTCAAAACAGGCTCTCAGTCATGACAACCATACTGCTGATGGATTATTTGCAACATTGCGAACGCTCCAAAACCGACTCTCAGGCATGAAAACTTACGTACTGACTGTGAGATTGTTTGCAACATTGCAAACGCCTTGAGACAGGCTCTCAGGCATGACAACCATACTGCTGATGGATTGTTTGCAACATTGCGAAAACCTCAAACCAACCTACTTGTCATCTACTTGTGTTCAAGAGGTTCAAGATGGAGCCCGACTGAAAACAGATGCACACCCAAGTTGATGACGCTGCAATCAAGAGCTGTGAAACAGAGTTGGTTTAAACTATATTTAAGATATTAACACTGTTCTAGCCATAAAATAATTTTCCAAGTTGGGGCCAAGCTTGTAATTGGACAAACGTTTGGAAATTTCTACACGGGCAAAGAGGACGGATCTTAAAAAGGGGTTTGAAAGAATTTGTCATCATCTAACCTTATTACAGCTCCACTAAGCTCCAAGTAATAAAATTCTTTGTCTACTATACTCTGGCCTCTTATTAACTTTGAGGGTAAGTATTTACGAAATAAACATATGAAATTCAATATTTTCAATAACTAAATGCTGAAGTTAATGATAATGTCAATTTCAACCCTTCCTCACGATTTTCACCTTTTTTTAAAATTCAACCCAATTGATTTTGATACGTTTTTTTGCTTGCACGGAGAAACCGCTTGACGTAACTTTGACAATATTATATGGATGTGAGTATGGATACCTAATTTTGCGTCCGGAAAAAATAGGCGTGCGTTTACTACCGTGAATATGTATGTTAATTTCTATAAAAGCAGGATCAATAGTGCCAAGAAGTCAGCATATTTTGATTATACTCGATGGGATCGGTGATTCTAGCCGGTCGAATTGAGTGTCAAGGATCAACAGCTTCTAATGAAATTGTATTCAATTTTAAAATTACCGTTGCGAAAGTTGGAAATTCAGAATGTACAGTTCTCGATGATTTCAGCTATCTAAAATTATTCTTACAATATTTAAATTTGGAATTAATATAATATATCTCGTCAACGGAATAAGATACGCCAAAAAGATAACATTTTTTAATTAAACTTCAGAATGATATAGTATATGATTCATAATGATAAATATTATACATACCTGGGTCGAAATTTATATCATACTTTGAACCTGCAGCTCCTTATTAGAACCTGCTTTGATGCTATTTAAACCTATAGCCCCTACATTATACTTTTCACTCTTAGAGAATGAAACATTAGAGCCTCCTGTGACCCCATTTCAATCTACAGGCCCTACTTTGAATCTCTAGAGGCTACATTTGTATAACTCAAAGCCCCACTTTGACGCTGTTTAACATCTCCTTGAATGCTGACCCTACTTTGACTCTTTTCAGCCTACAGTCTTCGAACTGAAGACTCTACTTTGACGCTTTATAAACTTTATATTAATAATCTGAGAAATATTTGTTAATTATGTTAAATCAAATTATGGGGCATCTTAATGACTGTAGTTACACTTAATGAATAATAGTATATTGTGCTCGCGCGTCAAATGAATGCTCGTTCACAATCGACAATTCTCCACGAGTGGCACATTTTATTTTGTCCAACACCTACGCGAAAAAGACGACTTTTTTCGTTTGAAAATAGCAGTACGAGAACGAGGCATGGATGTACATTGACTCTCCTGCAAAGCGCCCATTCGAGTTGCAGATGGTGCCACGTGACGGCTTATTCAAACAAACATTCACGACAGAGCATCACTTTCTCTCACTGTTCCACGTACTTTTTCCCACTTCTTAGGAAACACTCTGTACCAGTAGTTTTAGAGGTAATATCAAGAGGTGGAGAGTCTCAGATGAACCCACTCTTTCAGATCACTCACAGATAGAGTTCGTGTTGAAATCCATTGTACCCGCTGGCCCCAAATGGGTCAGAAATCCAAGAAGAACGGACTGGGATGAGTTTTCCATGGAGCTAAGATGTGCACTTTCAGAGGTTCCCAGGTCAATTCGAGACGTGGATACACTGAAGATGACAGTCAATACTTTCACGGAAGCCATCAAAGCTACCTATTAAAGTAATTGTCGACCTACAAGAGTCCGAAAGGCTGGGGAGACACACTGGTGAAATGGGAAACTCGAAGAGCTTCGCAGGGAAACCAGAGAGAGGTTTAGACGTGCCAGTAATGGCAAAACGAAGGAACTATGGACCTCATTCACAACGATGAGGGATGAATACAGAGGTGCAATACGTAAGGCAAAGCAAGAGAGCTGGACCAACTTTTGCACAGACATCGAGAAGGGAGCTGAGGGGAGAAGGGAGAAGGGAGAAGGGAGAAGGGAGAAGGGAGAAGGGAGAAGGGAGAAGGGAGAAGGGAGAAGGGAGAAGGGAGAAGGGAGAAGGGAGAAGGGAGAATGATGAAAGGCAAATGGAGAAGGTAGAAGGGAGAAGGAAGAATGATGAAAGGCAAATGGAGAAGGTAGAAGGGAGAAGGGAGAACAGAAAATGGAAAACGGACAAGGGTAAATTGAGAAGAAATAAATGATGAGGGATAAAGGAAAATGGAGAAGGTAGAACAGAAAATGACGAACGGAAAAGGGTAAACAAGGAGAAAGTGCAATAGGTAAAAAAGGGAGATACTGGAAGTACGAGGAGAGAAGAAGAAAAAAAAGGGAAGAGTAGGAGGTTAGAAAGGAGAATGGGAAGGTGTGGGTACTGGGTAGGATCTAAAAGAATAATAAAAAAGGGGGATATGAAAGAGGATAAAAAAGAAGATATAATTTGCAATGTAACATTACGCTACACGAACTCATTTTCATCCTGATTTAATAACAAAAATGCGAAGAGAGCTTTATAAAACTTTATTCTCTTCTCTTGCATCATTCTATTACAAAGTTTTATACTTTCATTACTCTGAACTTTTATCCGAAGGGACGATTAAGGGCTTAAAAGGATTTTCTAGTTGCAAAAGTTTGATCTCGTGCTTTTGTTAAAGGGTTGGAAAGGGTTGGATGATTGGATATCGAAACGTCCAAGTTCAGTGAGTTGAACTTGAGACTTCTTCAAGAACGTATTTTATTGGATGGTGGGAATAAAAGATGGATTCGAATTCTACATCTATTTCATCAATAATTCTGATTAAGGAAAATAAAAAATTATTTCTCTAGGTCCCTCCGAGGTGATAAATTACTACCTACTCTCATTGGCGACAGCGGATCTGCTTTGTGGTCTGCTAGTTGTGCCCCTATCCGTGTATCCTGCATTGGTTCGATCATGGGTTTACGGAGACATCGTGTGCCGATTGGTCGGCTATCTGGAGGTCACTATTTGGTCGGTGTCCGTTTACACCTTCATGTGGATCTCTGTCGATCGATATCTGGCTATCAGGTAAGAATAATATTATGAAATATTTATTTAAACGTATTAAGTCAACTTACATCAAAATTAAATATAAATTGAGGGGGGAAAGGATTGTAAATGTCGGGAATAAAACCCAGGTTTGGAGATTAGAAGGGGGAAGAAGAAAGCGCGATGAATAAGATGATGGAAATTAGGATTGAGGGTTGAAGGAATTATAAGAAGGCTTAGGGGAGGGGTGTGGGTGAGGCGGGATGGGAATGGGAAAAGGAGGGGGAATAAAGATTGGTGTAAAAGGGAAGGGGATTGGTGAAGAGTAAGGGCGAGAGGAAGGGAAGTGGAGGGTTAGGGGGACAGGGATCAGTGTTTCAGCAGTTCATTTGTAGGGAAAATAAGGGAATTTTTCTTCGGAGAAGAAGGGTGAAGAGGGAAGGGAGAATGGTGAAAGAAAAATGAAGAAAGGAGAACGGAAAATGGAGAAGGGAGAAGGGTTAAGTGAGATGGGATGAAGGATAAGGAAGAAGGATGAACGGAGAAGGATGAAAGGAAAATAGAGAAGGGAGAAGGGAGGAGGGAGAACAGAGAACAGAGAATGGAGAACGAAGAAGGGAGAAGGGGTAAAGGATAAGGAAGACGGGTAAAGGTAGAAGGGTGAAGGGTGAAAGGAAAATGGATAAGGGAGAACAGAAAATAGAGAAGAGAGAAGGTTAAATTGGGAAGCGATAGATGATAAGTGATGAGTGATGTTGGATGGGTGATGGTGGATAGATAATGGGTAGATGGGTGATGTGTGGATGGGTGATAGGTGGTTGGGTGATAGGTGGATGAGTGATGGGTGATAGGTGATAGGTGGATGAGTGATGGGTGATAGGTGGATGAGTGATGGGTGATGGGTGATGGGTTATGAGTGATGGGTGATGGGTGATAAGTGATGGGTGATAAGTGATGGGTGATAGTGGATGGGTGATGGTGTATGGGTGGATGGGTGGATGGTTGATAGGTGGTTTGGTGATAGGTGGATGAGTGATGGGTGATGGGTGATAAGTGATGGGTGATGGGTGATGGGTGATGGGTAGATGGGTCAAAAGAAATAAAGAAATATAGAATCCGGACCAACAATTATTTATCTGTAAAACTTACCATTATTACAACCTTGGACGCAAGCGTTTTGACAACCATGAATACATGGTTCTGCATAATTGGTAGTGGTTACCTAAGAAGGCATAATTTATTTTTAATATTCACATTTTTCATCAAAAAATTAGGTTTTCAATGTGAAAAAATGAAAAAGAACATTTTTGTATACTCACACGGCAGTTGTTCAGGCAGAATTCAAGTCTCGTTTGCTTAGAGCCCTGCTCACCATAAGGAAGAACGGAAGTAATAATTAGATGTATGCAAGAATGACTGTTGTAGATATCCATAATTTTATAATGTTATTATTAATTGTTATTGAACCAGTTTTTTCACTTTCATTAATGAAAGAACTGCTTTTGTGGAAAAACAAATCAATGTTTTTATATGAGGGTTAAGGAAGCAAACAGTGCTGAGAAAATTAGCATCTGGGCACAAAAGAGAAGACCTATAGACATCTATTAATGATCGATTTTTCAAGTTTTTCTAACTAAAATATTTTAAGAATGTTATGCATGATTATGAAAGTAAAATTATGAAAGTTAAACTCACCCCAGATGGAGAGGCGATTGCAAAGCGCAATAAAATTGCAGTTGCTATAAAAATAAAACATATCAAAATTATTTTACGGTATTATCTTTAGACCGACATTGAAATGTATTCACACTCTCTGTGAAAGGAAATTTTCATTATAGAATTAAATGTCCAATTCCTTTGACTTCTAAAAACAAATTATGGCGATAGAACTGATATTTGCTGAATTTTCTATGTTTGATTTGAATTATTAGTACTTATTTTGTCGTTGATTCGCGTAAAGGTCACAAATGATAATAAAAAAAAATTTGCAGAAGAAAACAAATGAATTAAAAGAGATTATTGTAGAAAATTATTAAAATCAATTCACTTATTTCACATCTGTGAACATAGAACATTGTTTTTCTTCGTGAAGTCACTTTTTGCATCTAAAGAATATTTTCATGCGAAACATTTTTATATATTTTGCGTCATAACCAAGTAGTTAAATGTTCATCTAATAAGATGACTTTTCATACAGCAGGACTAATTTTCGAACAAAAAGTTTCATCGAAACAAAATCCATCAATTTTCAACTAGGTATTTGAATTTTCCATTAAAAGGGATGAATTTACAATCAAACATGAGGTTATCGAATTTTCAGTAAGAACAAGTTTTCTCAACAAAAAAAGAAGATTAAACAAGCAAGTTTTGTCAAGAATTTCAACACAACTTTTCTGCATCTGAATATCGAGACAATGATAATTGAGGTTACTCAAATTGTCACACATATATTAACCGGAAAATAACATGTGCCAGAAACATACTTTCGTGATTTCTGATGAAGAATTTAGGACAAAAACAGGATCTAGATGATGAAGAATGAGAACATTTGTCTTTATTTTTATTGACACTCTGTTTTGGGAAACAGAGTACCAAACTACAAGCCTTGGCATTTTTTAGAGTATGTGAGTACAAAATTCTTGTCAGCATGGCAATAAAAGTATGGAAAAAATTAGTAAATATATGCTAGAGAGAAATATGTATCTACATGATTATTCATTTTATATCGTTTTCAGTGTTTCCGTTACACTTCATTAACCCAATTATTCAATTTTTACATTTTCATCAGAAAAGGTATTAGATTTGTGCAAAATTAGACCCCTGCCCTATTTCTGTCAAATTTCCACGTTTTAGGACAACCTGAACCCGAAAAACAGGTTTTTGTGAATGTGTCTGTATGTATGCGTGTGAATTGATATATTGGATTGAGCTTTAGTATGCTCTTCAAATATTCTAAAATGAAGGTTAATTTCGTTAGACAACAATTTTGGATGGAAATTTAAAAAGTTATAGCATTTACAAAATTTTTGAGACCACTTTTTTTCAAGATTCAAAAAGTCTATGCACAGCCATTAGTTGTACTCAAAAAAAGAACCAATTTATCCTCATGGCTTTTTTCATGAAAAAAAGGGCTGGAGTCATAGCATTTACAAAATTCTAAAAAACAAACGAAAATGAACATTTTGAGCCAAACAACGTACGATATGGAAAAATGTCAGCATCTACAACTTGTTGGTGTTTTGGTGGTGCCATTGTTGTTCCCACGAGCAGCTAGGGAAAGGGTTGGTCCATCCTTCTAGAGCCCCGCGTGCAAGGATAAGGCTGCATACTCTGAGAGGTCGCCCGGTATCCCAGAGTCACGATTTAAGACACCTCACCCAGGTGCCATTCAGCTTTCGGCACGGTTGCTACGCCTCCCCTTATGGGTTATTCCTTCGGGAACATCCCTGGGCATATATGGACATATATGTGTGTGTGTGTTTTTGTAATCACATATGTTTATATTGCATTTATTTGGGTTGTGAGTCATGCGCCTGCATATTCATGGAGACCCATGACTTTGCACTGGTATAAAAAGAACCTTGATGGAATTCCGAATTTCCGCACCGAGGCGTCTAAATATAAAGCATAGAGGAGAGAATAAAAAAAGTTCCAAGGCGATATCATCAACAATGTCGCAGGGCTGGAAATTTTTCCACTTTTCGACACTGTGCGCTGCCGCCCAATACGCTTCCTTATTATCACTGCTGTGAGTACGATAACTCTGGTATAGATTATCAGAAATAAAAAAACCAACCAGAAATTCATTAGTATATTTCTATTCGGAGTTCGTGAACAAACGGATTTTCATTTGGACCAATTTTTTGTGTGGCTAAAAACCCGAAGTTTTGAAACCTACAAAATCTAAATTTCTGGTGAAAGCCTCGCCATTTTTTTAAAATCAAAGTTGTGCTAAAAATCGTATATTTCAATAAAATTTTGTCAACATGGTTAAAAAACCTTGAAAATATCTTACCCCTTAATTCTGCCATAAAGTAACGGTGTTCGAGGACTCTTCAAGAGTAGTAAGCGTCCCTCCAACTCTGTGATATTACTAATACGAATAGTAAAATGTAAGCTTACTTTCAAGCCTTGCGAAAAATGGGAAAAATCTTCCGGCGAAACCAAAATACTGACAATCAAAGAATTTTTATAGTTTCCACAGCGCCCCGCACAATATGAGGAAAGTCAGTTTTTCCAGTATTCTGCGAAATTTTAAAATAAATCGGAATAGAAGCTTGAGTATAAATCAGATAACAAACGTGCATCTCACGGCTTCAAAAAATCCTATCAACACGGAGATTTCGTTTCAACTTCGAAGTTCAGTTATTATCACTGTTTAGAGGAAACCACAATTTACTTGTGCGAAAAATTCCTTGATCTTTTGAAAAAAGAATGGCAAGAAGCAGTTCAAAACACTTCGCTTTGCACAAATTGCCTACATTCCGATCACAGAGTCAGGGAGTGTCACGGTGGTACCTATGGAAAATGTGGTAAGAGACACAACTCCCTTTTGCATGTTGATCGCGAAAATACCGAAAATTCTGAAAATCAGACAGAAAAATTCTTCGGTTAATATTCAAGGTCACTTGATCCATGACGATTCAGAGGCATCTATGCTACTGTCCACCGCGGACGTGGACATATTTGAAAACAAGGGTAAGCCACATACTTGCCCAATTCTATTAAACAATGGCTCTCAGTCCAATCACATGACTAAAAAATTGTCTTCCCTTCTCAAGATGCCAAAACATCCCGTAGAAACAGATAGTTTCTGGTTTGAATTCAGCAGCCACTGATGTAAAAAATTTAGCGTTTTTGATAATTTTTTTGCACAAACAGCTAACATCCAGAAGATGCACCGTCCGGTTCAGATAAGTTCCAAAGAATCAACTTATCAAAAAATCCTCTGGCGAAAAAGTTTAGTCGAGCCTATCAAAATATCAAAATGTGCTTAAGAGACACATCAGAACTCCGCAACGAACTCATCGATCTCGTCAAAAAGTATGGGTTAGCATTGCGGTAATGGGCCTGAAACGACCAACCATCAACCTGCTATTTTAGGGTGCAGTCAAAAACTGAAATGCTATCTCTCGATTCATTAACCATTATAGAAACTTCAGGCCTTTTCTGGAATTCCAGAGACGACTAGAATTCTAGTTTTGTAAAGAACCTAGACACTAATGATAAAATAATTGAAGAATCGCCACTGATAAGAAGGGCCGGCACCAGTCGTCTCTTGTATGCTCAAAATCTCGAATCGCCCCAGTATATAGAATTACATTACCGCGATTAGAATTATGCGCTAATTTTTGTTCCATATTTCTTCAGTCATCAAATTTGTACATACGTGAACACTAATAATTTCGCATTCAAACAAGATAAATAACTATTATTGTTTCAGATCATATATAATATAAAAATTGAAGACTGAAAATATTTAGTATTTGAAAATATTCAGTATTTGCATTTATAAAATATTTTTTGTTCCATATTTCTTCAGTCATCAAATTTGTACATACGTGAACGCTAATAATTTTGCATTCAAACAAGATAGATAATTATTACTATTTCAGATCATATGTGATATAATAATTGGAAACTGAAGATATTTATTATTTGAAAATATTTAGTATTTTAAAATATTCAGTATTTGCATTTATAAAATAATTTTTGTTCCATATTTCTTCAGTCATCAAATTTTTACATACGTCAACACAAGTAATTTCGCATTCAAACAAGATAGATAATTATTATTGTTTCAGATCACATGTAATATAGAAAATGAAAACTGAGAATATTTAGTATTTGAAAATATTCACTATTTGCATTCATAAAATAATTTTTGTTCCATATTTCTTCTGTCATCAAATTTGTACATACGAGAACACAAGAAATTTCGCATTCAAACAAGATAGATAATTATTACTGTTTCAGATAATATGTAATATAAAAAATGAAAACTGAAAATATTTAATATTTGAAAATATTCAGTATTTGGAGTTATAAAATAGTTTTTGTTCCATATTTCTTCAGTCATCAAAATCTTACATACCTGAACACAAGCAATTTCGCATTCAAACAAGATAGATAATTATTATTGTTTCATATAGTATGTAACATAAAAAATAAAAACTGAAAATATTTAGTATTTGAAAATATTCGGTATTTGCATTTATAAAATAATTTTGGTTTCATATTTCTTCAGTCATCATGTTTGTACATACGCGAACACAAATAATTTCGCATTCAAACAAGATAGATAATTATTATTGTTTCAGATAATATGTCATATAAAAAATGTAAACTGAAAATATCCAGTATTTGAAAATATTCAGCATTTGCAGTTATAAAATAATTTTTGTTCCATATTTCTTCAGTCATCAAATTTTTACAAACGTGAACACAAGTAATTTCGCATTCAAACAAGATAGGTAATTATTACTGTTTCAGATCACATGTAATATAGAAAATGAAAACTGAAAATATTTAGTATTTGAAAATATTCAGTATTTGCAAGTATAAAATAATTTTTGTTCCACATTTCTTCAGTCATCAAATTTGTACATACACAAACACAATTAATTTCGCATTCAAACAAGATAGATAATTATTATTGTTTCAGATCACATGTAATATAGAAAATGAAAGCTGAAAATATTTAGTAATTGAAAATATTCAGTATTTGCATTTATAAAATAATTTTTGTTCCATATTTCTTGTGTCATCAAATTTGCACATACGTGAACACATATAATTTCGCATTCAGACAGGTGGATAATTATTATTGTTGCAGATCATATACAATATAAAAAATGAGTACTGAAAATATTTAGTATTGGAAAATATTTAGTATTTGCATTTACAAAATAATTTTTGTACCATATTTCTTCTGTCATCAAACTTGTACATGCGTGAACACAAGAAATTTCGCATTCAAACAAGATAGATAATTGTTATTGTTTCAGATAATATGTAACATAAAAAATGAACACTTGAAATATTTAGTATTTGAAAATATTCAGTATTTGCATTTATAAAATAATTTTTGTTCCATATTTCTTCCGTCATCAAATTTGTACATGCGTGAACACACATAATTTCGCGTTCAAACAAGATAGATAATTATTATTCTTTTAGATCATATGTTATAAAAAAATTGAAAACTGAAAATATTTAGCATTTGAAAATATTCAGTAGTTGCATTTATAAAATAATTTTTGTTCCATATTTCTTCAGTCAACAAATTCTTCCATACGTGAACACGAATAATTTTGCATTCAAACATGATAGATAATTATTACTGTTTTATATCATATGTGATATAGAAATTGAAAGCTGACAATCTTTAGTATTAAAAAATATTAAGTATTTGCATTTATAAAATAATTTTTGTTCCATATTTCTTCAGTCATCAAATTTGTACATACGTGAAGTGAGATGCATAGAGAGATTGATGCCTCTTTGGAAAACTAGATTTACTATCTCGTCTGGAAATTATCGTGTGACAACGAACAACGTCATCTTCGGGAGGGGCGTCTTTCAGGGCGATACCATGAGCCCTTTGCTTTTTCGATTCACACTTCTGCCTCTATCTCTCGCACTACGAAAATTTTCTGGATACCTGAAATATGGATGACCAGAAGATCTATTCCTCTGGTAAAAGAAAACTTTAAACTGCTATAAATATCGTCCAGAAGTACACAGGAGAGATTGGAATGGACTTTGGATTGTATAAATGTAACAAAATTCGTCTGAAAAAAGGAAAAATTGTTAGCGTTCCCAAGGACCCTGGGCTTGTGGATATAAGTATTATTAAACATTTTAACACTGGAGGGAGCTATACATACCTGAGCGTGCCTCAAAGCCGCATTCAGGACGTAATATCAGTTGAAGAGCCTTTCCGAAGCAGATATAAGCATCTTCTTCGGCAGATTTGGTCTTCAAATCGGTCGGCGTTGAACAAGGTATCTGCGACTAACATGCTTGCCGTCCCGGTTCTACTAGTCCCGGTTTCCCTAGACGAAGAACAAGCTTACGGCGTTGACATCACCACACTTAGGATCATGCATATACATAAAAGCTTGCACATCAATTCGTCCATTCCGCGATTATACATCTCATGCTGTCAAGGCGGACGCGAACTTCTGAATCTCTAGTGTCTTCATAACCGAATTGTTCTAAGTACAACTTACATCGTTGCGGATGGTAAAGGTCGTCTCCTAAAAATGGTCAGGAATCACAAGATGATTGGCAAAGAAGCATTCCTTTACAAAGCCGCGGAGCAGGGGGCTGAGACCCTTGGCCTGAACTATAACATCTTTTAAATTAGTTTTGAAGGATATTAATATATTGAACGTATAAAAATGCAATTCCATATGAAAACAGAAATGTAGTGTTACAATTTTTTGAATGTTCCAATGAAAATAACTAATGATTTTTATCATGTGAGCTTATTAATTACTTATCAACGGATTCTACTCAAACTTAAAATTTTCTGGTATCAGATTAAAAGCTTATTGATCATTCAAACTTTCGTAAAAATATAAAGTAAAAATTTATTGAATGTTTCAATGAAAGTTATTGTTTATTGCCTTTTATGTCTTTAAATTATTAAATAATTAATGTGCATAATCAAAGTTTATTCATGTTTGATGCATATCTCTATTACAATTATATATTTACTTTAAATGTTTGAAACCAATTCTCGATTATCAAATTCCACTTTCTGCATGCTTCAGAAGAGAAAATGGACAAAACAGAAGATTCTTTAAATTAAAGTTTAAAATTTTGATGAAAATTGGACGGTTCAATGGTGACTGCATTCTTTCGTATGTTGTTTTCCGCATGTTATTAACAAAAGATGTACATGAGCCGCTTGATTCCACATTTTTCATTATAATTCAAGAACAAGTGAATATTGTATTATTTTCTTGGTCTCATTTTAAAGAGGGGATTCCTAGCTTTAATTTATCGAAGTTTTAATTTTTTCGATTACACTTCCCCGAAGCATTGAGAAGTGGGACTTAATCTATCGCTGAGATAACCACGAAAGAAGAGAGAAATATATCTGTATTCAATTTCCAAAATTATATGTAGATATGTTTTAATTATTCAGTGCTGTAGTATTTTGATGACTTGATTCACTAAAGTGGCAATGAAAGTACCCGCAAATGTCATTGTCAAGGATTCAACTCCACGATCTAATCCATTCGGTAAAAAACAACATATATGACCGTCCGCGAAGAAAGAGACCTAATGCGTCAAAGCTGAATTTTATGGGATGGGTGAACGTAGCAGGGTCCGCAAGCGAGCAATTGAGTAGTGGGGATGCGTCTACGAAAAGCACTGCCTCCACTTACCACTACACTTTTAGACACGAGCAAGTGGAACTCACGGACACGTCGCGTACAGTTGTAGTGGTAAGTGGTGGGGCTGGCTTTCATAGGCAAAGCAATTAACGTGAAAAATTTCTGATTATTGAAAATGAAAGAGTAACTCAGAAACTATCGATTGACGTAAGAAAATGAAAATCGATTTTTTCCGCATTAGGTCCCTTTCTTTTTCGAATTTTACAATAATTAAAATAAAAATGTAAAAATGGAATTATTTAATAATTTCTAAAACTCTGATTGATTTTACGAAATAATCATTTGCGCCGTTTGGCAAAGTGATGTGTTTCGAAAAGATAAATCATTCCTTTGTGCCGTTTAGCAAAGCTCTTGACGTCTGTCAGTGTTTTCGAATTTTACAATAATTTAAAAATTGTGAAGATGGAATTATTGAATAATTTCTAAAACTCCGATTGATTTTCCGAAATAATCATTTGCGCCGTTTGGCGAAGTGACATATTTCGAAAAGTTAAAGCAATTCCTTGTGCCGTTTGGCAAAGGGATTGACTTCTGTCAGTGTTTTCGAATTTTACAATAATTCAAAAATTGTGAAGATGGAATTATTTAATAATATCTAAAACTCTAATTGATTTTCCGAAATAATCATTTGCGCCGTTTGGCGAAGTGACGTATATTGAAAAGGTAAATCAATCCTTTGTGCCATATTGCAAAGGGATTGACGTCTGTCAGTGTTTTCGAATTTTACAATAATTAAAATAAAAATGTAAAAATGGAATTATTTAATAATTTCTAAAACTCTGATTGATTTTCCGAAATAATCATTTACGCCGTTTGACGAAGTGACGTATTTCGAAAAGTTAAATCAATCCTTTGTTTTATTTGGCAAAGGGATTGACGTCTGTCAGTGTTTTCGAATTTTACAATAATTCAAAATTTTTAAGTGAATTATTCTATAATTTCTAAAACTCTGACTGATTTTCCGAAATAATCATTTGCACCGTTTGGCGAAGTGACGTATTTCGAAAAGTTAAATCAATTTTGTGTGCCGTTTGGCAAAGAGATTGACGTCTGTCAGTGTTTGCGAACTTTACAATAATTCAGAATTTTTAAATGAATTATCTAATAATCTCTAAAACGCTGATTGTTTTTCGGAAATAATCATTAGCGTCGTTTGGCGAAGTGACATATTTCGAAAAGTTAAATCAACCCTTTTTTCCGTTTGGCAAAGGGATTGAGGTCTTTCAGTGTTTTCGAATTTTACAATAATTCAGATTTTTTAAATGAATTATTTAATTACTTCTAACACTCTGATTGATTTTCCGAAAGAATCATTTGCTCCGTTTGGCGAAGTGACGTATCTAGACAAGTTAAATCAATCCTTCGTGCCATTTGGCAAAGGGATTGACGTCTGTCAGTGTTTTCGAATTTTACAATAATTAAAAAAAAAATGTAAAAATGACTCATTCAATAATTTCTAAAACTCTGATTGATTTCCCGAAATAATCATTTACGCCGTTTGACGAATTGACGTATTTCGAAAAGTTAAATCAATCCTTTATGCCGTTTGGCAAAGGGATTGGCGTCTGTCAGTGTTTTTGTAATTTTACTATAGTTCAAAATTTTTAAATGAGATATTCAATAATTTCTAAAACTGTTATTGATTTTCCGAAATAATCATTTGAGCCGTTTGGCGAAGTTACGTATTTCGAAAAGTTAAATCAATCCTTTCTGCCATTTGGCAAAGGAACTGACGTCTGTCAGTGTTTTCGAATTTTACAATAATTGAAAAAGATGTAAAAGTGGAATTATTTAATAAATTCTAGAACTCTGATTGATTTTCCGAAATAATCATTTATGCCGTTTGACGAAGTGACGTATTTCGAAAAGTTAAATCAATCCTTTGTGCCGCGTGTCAAAGGGATTAACGTCTGTCAGTGTTTTTGAATTTTACAATAATTCAAAAAATGCAAAAATGGAATTATTTAATAATTTCTAAAAATCTGATTGAGTTTCCGAAATAATCATTTGCGCCGTTTGGCGAAGTGACGTATTGCGAAAAGCTAAATCAATCCTTTGTGCCGTTTGGCAAATGGATTGACGTCTGTCAGTGTTTTCGAATTTTACAATAATTAAAATAAAAATGTAAAGATGGAATTATTTAATAATTTCTAAAACTCTGATTTATTTTCCGAAATAATCATTTGCGCAGTTTGGCAAAGTGAAGTTTTTCGAAAAGTTAAATAAATACTTTGTGCCGTTTGGCAAAGGGATTGACGTCTGTCAGTGTTTTTGAATTTTACAATAATTCAAAAATTGTAAAGATGGAATTATATAATAAATTTTCAACAATATAGTTGAATTTTCAATTAAAGAAGATAAATTTTCAACCAAACTGGAAAGGTTAAATTTTTAGTTAAAAAAAAATGAATTTTCAACTAAAATTATGAATCTTCAGCAAAAAAATTGAAAATTTAATAAAATAGTTAAATTTTCAATCAAAGAAAGGAATTTTCAACTAAAAAGATGAATCTTCACCCAAAAAATGGATTTTAATGAATAGTTGAATTTTAAACCAAAAAGAAGAAAATTTTAACCACGAAAATTAATCTTTTACCAAGATCGACAAATTTTTAACAAAATACATGAATTTTCGACAAAACAAATTAATTTTTAACTAAAATGCTTATTCTTCATCGAAAAAATTCAGTTTTAACCAAATAATTATATTTCCAACCAAAACGACGAATTTTCAACCTCGAAGGTAAATTCTCTACCAAAAAAGACGAATTTACAACAAAATACATAAATTTTCAACTAATTAAATGAATTTTTAAATAAAATTATGAATTTTTATCCAAAAAATTCATTTTTAAGCAAATAGTTGAATTTTCGAACAAAAAGACTGATTTTCAAAGACGAAGATTAATTTTCTACCAAAAAAGACGAATTCTCAACAATATACTTGAATTTGTAACTAAAGAAGATAAATTTTCAACCAAAATGGAAAAGTTAAATTTTGAGTTAAAAAAAAAAATTAATTTTCAACTAAAATTATGAATCTTCAGCAAAAAGATCGAATTTTTAATAAAATAGTTCAATTTTCAATAAGAAAAATGAATTTTCAACTAAAAGGATTCATCATCTTTATTGAAAATTTAAATATTTGTTTGAAAACAATTTTTTTTTTTTTTAAATAATTTCAATAAAAATGATAATATTCTAACAAAATTGTTGAATTTTCAATAAAGTAAATAAGTTGTCAACCAAATAAGAAAAATTTTAACCATAAAGATATAATAGCAGACTTTTTAACCAAAAAAATAAACATTTAACAAACAAGAGAATTTTCAGACAAGGAACATGATTTTACTACCAAAAATGATGAATCTTCATTAAAAAAATCTTTTATAACCGAATAGTTGAAATTTAAACTAAAAACACACATTTTTCAACACGCAGATTAATTTTCTACTAAAAAAGACGAGAATTTTCATCAAAATTCATAAATTTTCAATATAGTTAAATTTTAACTAAAAAAAAAATAGTGTTCAACTAAAATAATCAACATTCCGAAAAAAACTTTTTAACAAGGCAGTTCAGTTTTCAACCAAATAATTGAATTTTTAACTAAACAGTTGAATTTCCAACTAAAATGATGAGACTTCAATCAGAACATTTTTTTTACCCAAATAGTTGAATTTTCAACCTAAAAGATAAATTTGTAACCAAGAAAATAAATTGTCTATCTAAAAAGACAAATTTTTAGCAAAATACTTGAATTTCCAACTAAAAAGTTAAATATTCAACTAAAAAAGATCAATATTTAACCAAAAATAGAATATTTTAATTATTATAACCCATGAAATTAATTTTCAAATAAAATTATGAGACTAAAACCAAAAAATGATTTTTTACCCAAACAGTTGAATTTTCAACCCGAAAGATAAAATTTTAAATAAGAGAATAAATTGTCTATAAAAAAAAACAATTTTTAACAGAATCCTTGGATTTTCAACCAAAAAGTTAAATTTTTAACTAAAAAACATCAATCTTCAACCAAAATTAGAATATTTAAATTATTAACCAATAAAATTAATTTTCAACTAATATTATCAGACTTCAAACAAAAAAATTATTTTTCACACAAATAGTTGGAATTTTCAGCCCGAATCATAAATTTTCAACTAAAAAAATTAATTTTTTGAAAGGACGAATTTTCAACCAAGAAGATAAATTCTCTACCAAAAAAGACGAATTTTTAACAAAATACATCAATTTTCAACTAAAGAAATGAATTTCTAACTAAAATGATGAATCTTCAAGAAAAAAAATGATTCATAATTTTAGTTGAAAATTTAAATATTTTCTTGAAAATTTGTTTTTTCTTTCTCAAAGTAATTTTAACAAAAAGGATAGCTTTCAAATTCAAAATTCTCAAATTTTCAACAAAGTAAATAAGTTGTCAACCCGAAATTCTGGAACAATTTATAATATTATCGAATTTGAAAATTTCCGAATTATAAAATTCACGACAGAAATTCGTCAAATTATAATATATCGGAACCAGAAAAATCCCGAATTTAAACAATTAGAAAAATCAGTAGTCAGTAAATATGATTTATTTATGAAAAATAAAATATTAAAATATTTTTTATTGGAGAAAATTTTTTTTAATGATTTGAATTTGAATTCAAATTTGGATTCAAAATAACTATAAGTAAAAAATTATATATTTCTGGACGAAAAATTGTCTTTGAAAATGTTCAAAGTAATTTTAAAAGATTTTAAAAACGTTCTTAAAAATCGAATTTTTTATTAAAAGAAAAAAATTGAAAAGAAACTAGCAAAGTTTAGGAAAATGATATTAGGTTCGGAGAAAATGTAAGGCACAATTTTTTTTTATTCGAGGTGTATGTGTTTTTAAATTCATTTTCTATACAACTATTATGCCATTATTATTATTAATTCAAATCCAAAAAAAAAACAGTTTAAAAAAAACTTAAAATACTGAAAAAATTGTTCTTTGATCATTTTATTTTAAATAAATAAATAATAATGATTAAGAAATAATTTTTTTAATTTTTTAAATTCGGGAATTCTCTAGTTCTGACGGGAATTTGATTATTCGGAAACTTTCCAATTCGGAATTCTTATATTTTGGCAATTTCATAATTTCGGAAATTTTATTATTCGTGAATTTTAGTTTTTGCGATTTTTTAGTCGGTCATGCGATTTTCTGTCGGAAATTTTAACATTCGGGAATTTGTGAATTTAGTAATTATATAAGTTGTTAGAGAATTTCATTATTCTGGAATTTTCCAATTCGGGATTTTTATATTTCGGCAATTTTATGATTTTAGGAAGTTTATTTTTCGCGATTTTTCAGTCGTCAGAAGAATCCCGAATTTAAACAATTAGAAAAATTGGTAGTTAATAAATATGATATATTTATAAAAAATAAAATGAACAAATATTTTTATTGAAGAAACTTGTTTTTAATGGTTAAAGTTTTTAAAATTATTGGTTGAATGTAAAGTAAAAATAATTGAACAATTATATATCTCTAGACGAAACATTTTCTTTGAAAATGTGAAAAGTCATTTTAAAAGATTTTAGGAACGTTCTCAAAAATATAATTTTTTATTTAAGAACAAAAAAATTAATAGAAACATGGAGATAAATCAGTGCTGGATTGAATCCTGCAAAGTTTAGGAAAATGTTATTTATTGTTATTTAAAAATGTTAATTAGGTTCGGAGAGAATGTTTTAAATTCAAAAAATAGTTTTTAAAAAACTTTAAAGACTAAAAAAATGGTTGCTTTGTTAAAAAATAATTTTTTTAATTGTTTAAAATAGGAAATTTTCTAGTTCTTTTAGGAATCTTATTATTCGGAAACCTTTCAATTCGGAATTTTTATATTTCGTGAATTTCATAATTTCGTAAATGAATTTTATTATTTTTTGCGATTTTTCAGTCGTCCTGGCGATTTTCTGTCAGAAATTTTAAAATTCAGGAATTTTCCAATTCGGTAATATTGTAAATTGTTAGGGAATTATCAAATTCGGGATTTTTATATTTCGGCAAATTTATGATTTTAGGAAGTTTATTTTTCGGGATTTTTCAGTCGTCCCAAAATTCCTAAAGAGTTTATAATATTATCGAAATTGAAAATTTCCGATTAATAAAATTTCCGACAGTAATTCATCAAATTATAACATATCCGAACCAGAAAAATCCCTAATTTGAACAATTAGACAAATTGGTAGGTAATAAATATGATTTATTTATAAAAAATAAAATAATCAAATATTCTTATCGAATAAATTTGTTTTAATTAGTTAAAGTTTTTAAAATTATTGTTTTAATTCAAAATAAACATAATTAAAAAATGATATATTTGTGGACGAAAATTTTTCTTTGAAAATGTACAAATTAATTTTAAAAGATTTTAAAAACGTTCTCAAAAATATAATTTTTTATTTTAGAACAAAAAAATTAGAAGAAACTTAGAGATAAATCAGTGCTGGATTGAATCCTGCAAATTTTAGGAAAATGTTATTTAATGTTATTTAAAAATGTTAATTAGGTTCGGAGAAATTTTCATTTTTAAAAATGTGCGGAAATTTATGCAAATTTTCGGTGATTTATGGCAATTTTACCGGAGAATATGGAAAACTATCGTAAATTACCCAATATTAATTTTTTTTCATTTCCATAAATTTCCGGATATTTATGAAAATGTTTAGCCATTTATGGTAATTTTACCGGTAAACATGGTAAATTACCATAAATTACCAAAATTCATTTTTTTTAATTTCTGGAAATTTATTCAAATGGTCGGTCATTTATGGTAACTTTACCAGTAAATATGATAAATTACCATGAGTTACCAAAAATAACACAAAATTAATTTATAAACATTTTCATAAGTTTCCCGAAATTTTCGGTCTTTTATGGTCTTATACAATTAAATATGTTAAAATTCTATAAATTACACAAAATTCAATTTAAAAATGTCTATAAATTTTTGGTCATTCATGGTAATTTCACAGGACAATATGTTACATTACCATAAATTACCCAATATCAATTTTTAAAAATTTTCATACATTTCCGGAAATTTATGCAAATTTTTGGTAATTCATGGTAATTTTACCGGAGATATTGGAAAACTACCATAAATTACCATATATTCATTTTTTTAATTTCCATAAGTTTCCGGATGATTATGAAAATGTTTGTTCATTTATGGTAATTTCACCAGTAAACATGGTAAAGTACCATAAATCACCCAAAATTAATTTGTATAAATTCCCATAAATTTTCGGAAATTTATACAAATTGTCGGTTATTTATGCTAATTTTACCAGTAAATATGGTAAATGACAATAAATTACCCAAAATTCATTTCAAAACATTTCTACAAATTTCCAGGAATTTAAGCAAATTTTCGATCTTTTATGGTCATTTCACAGGTCAAAATGGTAACTTACCATAAATTATCCAACATTCATTTTTAAAAATTTCCGTACATTTACGGAAAATCATGCAAATTTTCGGTCATCTATGGTAATTTCATCAGAGAATATGGGAAACTACCATAAATTACCCAATATTCATTTTTTTAAGTTTCCATGGATTTCCGGAAATTTATGAAATTTTTTGGTCATTTACGGTAATTTTACCAGCAATTATGATAAATTACCATAAATTATCCAAAATTCATTTGTTTTAATTTTCATAAATTTCCGGAAATATATGAAAATTTTCGGTCATTTATGGTAATTGTACTAGTAAATATGGTAAATTACCATAAATTACCCAAAATAATCCAAAATTAATTTTTGAACTTTTCCAGAAATTTATGCAAATTTTCGGTCTTTTATGGTAATTTTCCCGGTAAATATGGTAACATACCATAAGTTTCCCAAAGTTCTTTTGTAAAAATTTCCATACAGTTCCGGGAATTTATGCAAATTTTCGGTCAATTATGGTAATTTTACCAGAGAATATGGAAAATTACCCAAACTTATCCATAATTCATTTTTAAACATTACCATAAATTACCCAACATACATTTTTAAAAATTGCCATAAATTTCTGAAAATTTTTGGTCATTCATGGTAATTTGACCAGTAAATATGATAATTTATCATAAATTACCCATTATTCATTTTTGAAAATTTCTGGAAATTTTCGGTTATTTATGGTAATTTACAAGTGAATATGATAACTTTCCATAAATTACACAAAATACATTTTAAAAAATTTCCATAAATTTCCGGCATTTTATTTAAATTTTCGGTAATTTACGGTAATTTAATCAGTTATATATCGTAAGTTTCCATAATTAATCGCAAAATTCTATTATCTGCTACCAAAATTTCCTCACAGTTTTTACGGTGAGTGTGCTGATAATAGTAAAATGCGAGCTCATAGACGTATAATTTTCATTTTTCACCTCTGGCGTCACTTTTCAGTCCCTAGGGAGTAAAAAGTACTTTTTATTCCCCAGGGAGTAAAAAGCAGAGCTTTAGCCCCGCTTCATAGGCGTCGAAAAGGGCATGTGTCATAAAAAAATACTTTAGTTCAAAAAAAAGAAAATGTTTCCAAAAAAAAATTCAATCCTCAACGAAACAATTGAATTTCTAATTAAAAACGATGATTTCTCAATAAAAATTGTATACATAATCAATATTTCAATCAGAGAAGATTTTAATTTTAACAAGTTAAGTTTGTAGCTTGAAAAAATTGATTTTCATACAGAAGATATATAATTGTAAACAAAATAGGTAATTCTTTTACCAAACAGGTGGATCCTCAATCAATGCAATAAATTTTTAACCAAATAATTGATGTTTTAACCGGGTAAATAAATTTTGCATCAAGAATATAAATTTTCAACGAAAAAACTACGAACTTACACCACAATGCATACATTTTCAATAAAATTGTTGAATTTGAAACGAAAAGCAGTGAAATTTTCAACCTAGTAGTGGAATCTTTAAGCCGTGAATACAATGTTTTTGAAAGACAGTTTAATTTTCAACGAAGATCTTTCCTACAAAAATAGGTGAATTTTCAATCCAAAAGGAAGACATTTTTATCCAGAAGACGAACTTTAAACAAAACAGTTGAATTTTGAAGACCAACCAATGACATCTCTTCATAACACGTAATTTTTCTAGCTGAAAATATAAATCTGCAACATAAAAGTTCATTTTCAACAAAAGAGTTGGATTCTGAACAAAAAAATTAACAATTTGCGAATAATAGACTGGTGAAATTTGCAATTGAAAAAATTTATTTAAAAATATTCAGGAACTCAAGAATATTAATTTTCTACCAGAAACAATGAATATGTAATAAAAAGCTTTATGTATTGTGCATTTACATTTTAAACTTTTCAATCAAGAAATATCTATCTCAAAATTTAAGAAGTTTGGGATAATTATGATTATGAAATCAAGTAATTGAATTGACAGAAAAGCTAAATAATAAAAGAGGGAACTTGTTAGAGAGAGAAATGAGATACAACAAGAGAATATCACGGTCAACAATATTTGCATTTAATATTAATAATTTTTTACCAATAATGGAATAGTTAAATTATTATTTTTAAACATTAATTTTCGTTAAAAAAAAATTCTTTTTACAATCATTACGTTTTCAACGAAAGTAGTTGAACTTTTCATCAAATAGTTGAAGTTTTAATCTGGATGATTAATTTCCCACTTAAACAGTCAAATTTAAAAAAAAACACATGAATTTTCAAGAAAGGAAGAACAAATATTCAACAAAATAGTTTAATCTTCAAACAATAAAATAAGTAGCTAACAAGATAGTTCCATTTTTAACCAAAAAATATAATAGTTGAATCTTTAACTGAAAACAAGTATTCTTCAAATGAAAGTAGAATAGTTAAATTTGCAGTTGAAAGTATAAACTTTAAACCAAAAATAAAACGAATTTTCAACCAAATATTGGAATCTTCAACCAACGAAATGAATTTTGAACAAACTGGTTGAATTTTCGACCAAAAAATATGTGTTATCAACAAAAAATTCAATAGATCAATTTTGAAACAAAAATAGATTGTTATATGTAATATAATAACGATAAACTTTTATCATTTTTAAAAAAATCGCTGAATATCAAAAAAATTTAGCAAAATATATAAACCTTCTTAGATTTTCAGGTAAAAACACTACTTCCGGTTGCATGATTAAGGTTTCTGTTTCTAAAGATTTTTTAAGCAAAAACTATACAGATACCGAATCTTTAACAATTGTAGGTTATTTCAGCGCAATGTTATCATTAGGATCAGAATTATGTATTTATCATAAAGATAGTCAAAGGTGAATAAATTTTTCATTAAGTTATGTTTTTCGGTTTTGTTAGCCTTTTTAACTGGAAATTAACATTTTTGTATGAAAATCATTGGATTTTGTATATTCATAATTTTCGAAGACTTTAAGGTTATGGTAGCGTTAAAAAAAAAATTTCACGTTTGAAAATTCAAATAAAATTCGGATTTTTTAGGAAATTTAAGTTAGTTTTGCGTTTGAAGCCGAAAATTGGTATTTAGAAATGAAAATCATTGCAATTTGAACAAGATTTAGAATCCTTCAACAATTTTGAATTATTCTAGTGATTCTTGTTGGATATTGAAAATTTTTAATAAAAAAATTATACATAAAAAAGTTTTGAAAATATTCACTACTTTTGAACAGTTTTAGATCATGCTGGCATTTTGCACCAAAAATATTCATTTTCAGTAAAAAATTATTGAATTTCGAAGAAGCTCAAAAGATTCTAAAATTTTTAGGTGATGCTCCCATTTTTTCATCGAATTTTTTTTTTTTTTTTTTTTTTTTTTTTTTTTTTTGATTAGAATTCTTTTTGGTAGAAAATTCATTTTTTTGTTGTTGGAAATTTAACTATTTCGTTGAAAATTTATTTTATTTGGTTAAAAAACTTATTTCTCTAACTTAAAATTAAACTATTCTATTTTTTCTTGAAATTTTTTTTTTTTAGTTGAAAATTCATCTATTTTGTAGAAAATTTGTCTTCTTGGGTAGCATAATAACCTGTTTGGTTGAAAATTCCATTAAAAATTAAAATATTTTGTTGAAAATTCCTGTATTTTGTTAAAAATGATTATTTTTTGGTAGAAAATTAATCTTTTTGGTTGAAATTTCATTTCTTTGGCTGAAAATTAATTTTTTTAACTAATAATTTCGCTATTCAATTTTTCGTCGAAATTTTCTTGAAAACTCGTTCTTTTTGGTAGAAACTTAATCTTCTTGGTTAAAAATTTATCTTGTTTTCATGTAATAAAAATTGAATTACGTGGTTGCAAGTTAAAATCTTTTGTTAAAAATTAATTTTGTTGGTTAAAGATTTATAATTTTAATTGAAAATCCATCTCTGGTTGAAAAATGAGCTATTTTGTTGAAAATTCGTCATATATCATTCAAGTTAAAAGTTCGTCTCTTTGGTTGAATATTAATTTTGTACGCTAAAGATTTAACTATTCAATTTTTGGTGAAAAATTCTTTTTTTCAGTTGAAAGTTTTTTTTAGTTGAAAATTCATCTTTTTGGTTTAAAACTCAGCTATTTCAGTTGAAGATTTATCTTTTTTCATGAAAATTCATCACTATATCATGTTTATTTGAACAATAATCTTCTTCAGTTGAAAATTCAACTAATAGGTTAAAAATTAAAATATTTAGTTGAAAATGTGTGTATTTTGTTAAAAATTATTTTTTTTTCGTAGAAAATTAGTTTTTTATTGAAAATTAATTTTTCTTTGGTTGGAACTTAGTGTTTTTATTGAAAATTAATTTTTTTTACCTAAAAATTTAACTACATTTTTTGACGAATATTTTTTTTTATAGAAATTTAATCTTTTTGGTAGAAAATTCATTTTTTGTTGTTGAAAATTTAACTATTTTGTTGAAAATTTATTTTATTTGGCTAAAAAACTTATTGCCCTAACTTAAAATTAAACTATTCTATTTTTTATTGATTTTTTTTTAGTTAAAAATTTATTTATTTTGTAGAAAATCTGTCTTTTTGTGGAGCAGTATAATCTGTTTCGTTAAAAATTCAACTATTAGGTTGAAAATTCCTTTAAAAATTAAAATATTTGGTTTAAAATTCATGTATTTTGTTAAAAATTGTTCTTTTTTGGTAGAAAATTAATTTTTTTGGTTGAAATTTCATTTCTTTGATTAAAAATTAGTTTTTTTTCTATTGAAAATTAATTTTTTTAACTATACATTTCACTATTCAATTTATCGTCGAAATTTTTGTTTATAGATATTAAATCTTTTTAGTTGAAAATTCATCTGTTTGGTTGAAAATTTAACCATTTCGTTCCAAATTTATTTTATTTGGTCAGAAACTTATTTTTCTAACTTAAAATTAAATTGCTATATATTTTTTTCGGAAAATTTATCTTCTTCAGTTGAAAATTCAACTAATAGGTTAAAAATTCAATTAAAAATTAAAATATTTGGTTGAAAATTCATGTTTTTTGTTCAAAATTATTCTTTTTTGGTAGAAAATTCGTTTTTTATTAAAAATTCATTTTCCTTAGGTTGGAAATTAGTGTTTTTATTGAAAATTATTATTTTTTTTACTAAAAATTTAACTAAATTTTTTGCCGACTTTTTTTTTATAGACATTTAATCTTTTTGGTAGAAAATTTATTTTTTTGGTTCAAAATTTAAATATTTTGTGGAAATTGTTTTTTATTTAGTTCAAAAACTTATTTCTCTATCTTGAAATTAAACTATTCTTTTTTTGTTCTTGTAGAAAAATCAACTAATAGGTTAAAAATCCCATTCAAAATTAAAATATTTGGTTGAAAATGTGTGTATTTTGTTAAAAATTATTCTTTTTTCGTAGAAAATTAGTTTTTTATTGAAAATTAATTTTTCTTTGGTTGGAACTTAGTGTTTTTATTGAAAATTAATATATATATATATATATATATACATATGTATGTATGTATGTATATATAAGTATAGCTAGTTGATAATAAGTTTCTATAATTGTAAGTCGACAAACGAAAAGAACCAAATGCCGAGCAATCTACCGAAATAATTATACTAATTAAAACCACTCTGCTTCAATTGCAAAATTGCTTTCCTGAAGAAAAGACAATTATGCGCATCTCGATTACCTACTAAAATTACCATTCTTATTCAGGTCCAAAACAACAAAAAAGAATTTTTGACAAATTAGTTTAACTTTCAACCAAGGAGTTGAATTTTCAACCTGCAAGATTAATTTTCTACAAAATACAGAAATTGTCCACATATATTTGAATTTCCAACCAAGAGCGATCAATTTGCAACCAATGAAACAGTTAAATTCCCAGTTAAAAAAAATATATTATACAAAAAAATAATTTTCAACTAAAGAGATGAATCTTCAAACAACAAAATGAATTTTTAACAAAATTGTCGAATTTTTAACGAAGAGGATTAATTTTCAACCAAAAAGATTACTCTTCTACTAAAAAGAAGTTTCATCAAGATCCAGGAATTTTCCATAAATAATTAAATTTTCAACCAAGAGCGATCTATTTTCAATCAAAAATGGAACAGTAAAATTCCCAGTTGAAAAAATTGATTTAAAAAAAAAATCATAATTTTCAACTTAAGAGATGAATCTTCAACCAATAAAATAAATTTTTAGCAAAATCATTGAATTTTCAACCAGGAAGATTAATGTTTAACCAAAAAAATTGCTCTTCTACGAATTTTCAACAAAATACAGAAATTTTCCACAAATAATGAAATTTTCGAAAAAGATGTTCCATTTTCAACTACGAACGATCAGTTTTCAACCAAAAATGAAATAGTTGAATTTCCAAACAAAACTAATTTTCTACAAAAAAAAAATTTCGACAAGAATGTTAAAATTTTTAATGAAGGGATGAATCTTCAATCAATAAAATGCATTTCTAGCAAAGTGGTTGAATTTACAACCAAGAAGATTAATTTTTAACCTAGAATGACGAATTTTCAACAAGATAAAGAAATTTTCGCCAAATAGTTTAATTTTTGAAAATTAGTTTAATTTTCAACTAAGAACGATCAATTTTCAACCAAAAATGAAATATCAAAATTTACAAAAAAATTAATTTTCTACCAAGAAAAACAACAAATTATCAACAAGAATGTTAAATTTTTGAATAATGAGATGAATCTTCAATCAATAAAATGCATTTTCAGCAAAATTGTTGAATTTTCGACCAAGAAGAATAATTTTTAACCAAGAAAATTACTCTTCTATGAATTTTCAACAAAATACAGGCATTTTTCACAAAAAGTGAAGTTTTCATCTAAGAACGATCAATGTTCAACCAAAAATGGAATAGTAAAATTTCAACAACAAAAATATATATATCGACCAAAAAATACAAAAATCATCAACAGAAATGTTAAATTTTCAAATAAAGAGATGAATCTTCAACAAAATACAAAAATGTTCTTCAAATAGTTAACTTTTCGAAAAGTAGTTTAATTTTCAACTATGAACAATCAATTTTCAACTAAAAATGGAAAAGTTAAATTTAAAAAAAAAATAATTTTCGACAAAAAAAACAAATTATCAGAAAGAATGTTAAATTTATAAATAAAGAGATGAATCTTCATTCAATCAAAGTACTCTTCTACAAATTTTCAACAAAATACAGGAATTTTCTACAAATAGTTAAATTTTCAACTAAGAACGATCAATTTTCAACAAAAAATCGAACAGTAAAATTCCTAGTTGAAGAAATTGGTTTAATAAAAAAATTTAATTATTAAATTTCCAAAAAATTTTATTTTGGACCAAAAAAAAAGAATTAAAAAAAAATGTTTATTTTTCCACTAAAGAGATGAATCTTCAACCATTAGAATGAACTTTTAACAAACTTGTTGAATTTTCACCAAATAGTTCAATTTTCGAAAACTAGTTTAATTTTCAACTAAGAACGATCAATTTCCAACGAAAAATGGAATAGTAAAATTTGCAAAAAAATTAATTTTCTACACAAAAAAAACACAAATTATCAACAAGAATGTTAAATTTTTCAATAAGGGCATGAACTTTTAAATATCTTTTAAAGTGATTCGAATTTTTCATATTTTTTTTAACTGAAAAATTTTAAAAATTGCTTTAAAATATTCCAGATTCTTTTCCGACAATTTTTAAAATCTTTTGAAATCTTTAAAATAAAACTTTTATTCTCTTGAAACTTTTCAAAATTAATAAAAAGCATATTTTTTCGAAATCTTCAAAAATCTACATTTTGTTTGAAATTTCTAGAAATCGTTTCAAGGTTTAAATAAGTTTTGAATTATTTTCAAAACTTCTCAATATATTTTAAAATGAGTAGCATTTTTAATTAGAAAATTTTTAAATTCTGCAAAATGAAAAAATTACCTTAAAATCTTCTACATACTTTCCTGACAATTTTGGAAATCTTTCGAAATGTTTTGAAATCTTGTTTAATTGTATCTATTAAAGTTTTTAATTTCTTAAGACCTTTCATTCTTGAACAGATTCTAAATTTTTTCTTGAAAATCTTCAAAAATTGATTTTTTTTTAATCGATGAAATCGACCTTTCGTATGAAATTTTATGAAACCTTTGCTAAAATTCTTAATATTTCTTAAACTAATACGAATTTTTTGTAAAATGTTGTGAGCGTGCAGAATTGAAAAATTTGGCTTTAAAATTGTCTACATTATTTTTCGAAATTTTAGAGAATCATTTTTTCAAATATTTTTTTAAAATCAATTTACCAAATAAAACATTACTTGACTTTTACCAAGAATTCTGAGAAAACTTTTTTATTCTCCTTAAATCTTCAAAATTCTCAAGGCAAAATGTTCGGCAAAATTCTCCCCATTATTCTCGTTCATCACAAAAAAAACTTGATAAAATTTCAGTCTAAAAACCTTAAAACTTAATTCTAAAGCAAGACAAAATTTGAAAAGTCCATTTTTAAGCACCAAATTTTACATTTTTGATCGGCTTCCTTCTTAACAAATATCATTAGATTTAAATGGTTGGAAATTTTTCAATAATTTTAGGTTGGGTTAGCGCTTTATACAAGAAATTTGTATTTTTAAATAAAACTCATTATAATTGGAACAAGATAAACAATTTTCAAACAATTTTTGACTATGTTAGTGTTTTTATTCGCAAGACGGTATTTTTAATTTGAAAGAAATTATATTTTGAAAAAGATTCATAACTTGCTGCAATTTAAGGTTATGTTAAGCTTTTTAATTAGAAATCGGTGATTTCAAACAAAAAAAGTTTGAATTTTTTTTTTCAAAAATGTAATCTTTAAAAATTGAACATTTTTGTTCACAAATGCAGCGGATTTATTATCTATAAATTGTACGAATGTATAAACTCTGAAGTTCAGACATCAATTTTCAGCAATTATCAGAAATATTGTCCTTACTTTTCTATTATTTTAGATAATAAATAATAAATAAAATATAAAAATTTTGCAATAAAATATAAGATAGTTATTAACAATAATAAATTGTTTGAACAACTATTTATATCAACTTGCATTAATTATAACCTCACTAAGTGAAAAGTGGGCCAAAAGTTAAAAATTTTATAAAAAACCACAATTATCTGGCACTAATGTGGATGAAGATAGTTATTAACAATAACAATTTGTTTAAACAATTATTTTGGCTCAGACTAAATAATCATTAGGTCATTCCAAGTGAAAAATAGACAAATAGTTTAAAATTTCTGAAAAGAACCGCAACTTTATACCATGAAGCAAAAATAATATTATTAACAATGATAAAAAATTGTTTCAATAATCACATTTGTTACCTTCAAATTATTTTTACTTCATTCTAATTGAGAAATGGACAAAAGTTAAAAAATTCAGAAAAAAATCGGAACTATCTAGTATTAAAATAGAAGAAGATAGCTATAGACAATAATAATTTGTTTAAACAACTGCTTTTGCTATGTTAAGGTGAAAATTAACTCACTCCAAGTGAAAAGTGAACACAAAGTTGAAAATTTGAGAAAAAACCACCATTTCTAGCATTATTTAAAAATAATATTATTAACAATGATAATAAATTGTTTAAACAATCATGTTTGTTGAAATTCATTAACTCTAACCTCTTTCTAATTGAAAATTGGATAAAAAGTGGAAAATTTTCGAAAAAACCGCAACTTTCTATCTCCATAACATGTGGCACGTCCATTCCACGACTACAGTAGGCATACCATGAGTGATCATGGCCGCCCTGATCACCTCACCAGATGTGTTGTTGAAGGCTCCTTCGATGTCCATAAAGGATCCGATCGTGAGTCCTTTCTCCTTCAGTTGTCCTTCAAGTAGGTTTACTGCTTCCCTTAGGGCCATCTTCGTCGAGTGACCACCCTATAGGCGTGTTGCTCTTTGTACAGTTGCCTCCTTAACAAGACCTTATCGCGGATATATCTATCCACGAGTTCTTCCACTGTTTTGAGTACTGTTTTTGAACAATTTTTCCCACGCAGATCTTTTAATAGCCTTCACCACAAAATCCAAACTCCTTGCAAACAGCACTCCTTCCTCGTCCGCAGTTCCCTCTGCCTTTGATGATGCTAAATTATTTTTTTCTGACATATTGTAAGAAACCCTAATTATAAAACTTTCAGAGGTAAAATCAAATGCTCAAGGTTCTGATGGTATACTTAATAAAATCATTCGCTTAGCTTTACCAGTCATTGACCCTATTCTCTTGCACAACTACAATGCAGCTCTGCAAGTGGGAATATTTCCTGATGCCTGGAAAGAGGCGATAATTCGCCCTGTTCGGAGAATATCTAAGCCTACCTTCCCCAAAGATTTCCGCCCGATATCCATCCTCTGTGCCTTGTCTGAACCTTTCAAACGCATTGTCCATCAGCAACTTACTGCACATATTAAAACTAACAATTTAGTGGACCCAATGCAATCTGGGTTCCGTGCCAGGCATAGTACCCTTATAACTTCACTTAAAGTAACTTCTGACTAGGCTTTAATCACTTCACCCCTCATATATGGCTGTTAAATGGTATAAATCTTAGTGATCGTTCTGAAATAGTAAATCAGCAATGGCAAGCGTTCTGATAGTAGGGAGGTCAAGAGTGATATCCCCCTGGCATCCATGCTTGCACCAACTCTATTTAATATTAATGCATGTGAAATTCGTAGCGAACTTCGTCATTGCAACTATCACAAATATGCTGAAGACTTTAGGCTTTACCTTTCCGGGTCTATTGCCACTCTTAAGAGCTTACTTCAAAAGCTACAGGAGGATATTGATTTAGTGGTTCAGTGGGCCTTGACAAACGGTCTCACTCTCAATTCTGCTAAAACTAAGGCTATAATCATAGGACCTCCTTTCTCTCCTTCATTTGAAACAATAGCAACCTTTCCTTCTCTCTTGATCGATTGGCGCCTCATCCCCTTCATGGATTCTGGGAAATTTAGGCTAGATTCTTAATCGCTCCCTTACTTGAAATGAACAATTTGCGGATATCTCAAGGAAAACTTTTGGAGTCCTTCAACAGCTTAACAGGAATAAAGAATCGCGTCCTACTTCAATGCGTAGCCTCCTAATTAAAAGCATCATCATTTCTTTCTTTACCTAGGGCTGTCTTGCATATGACGATGTTACTGATGAACTGAATGCGAAGCTTGAACGTACGCTTAATGCTTACATTCGGTCCATCTATAATATTTCAAAAAGCAAACATGTTACACAGTATGGAGTAAGAGCAGGACTTCTTAACGTTGACAAAAGAAGACAATTTTGAATGGGTAACCAGCTTTATAGCCTATTCAGTAATAAAGCTCTGCACTATCTTCTTGATCTCTTTCATTTTATTGAGAAAGATCAACCGACACATTCCAAACTCTGTGAAATGAAAACAGTATTAAAAATTCAGCCACACCGAACGTGTAAAATGCAAAGGTGTTTTGTTATTCGTGGTGCTCGCCTTTGGAACAAACTACCTACGAGTATAAGAAATGCACCTTCACAGTTTCACTTTAGAAAACTCCTTTTTGGTTGCTTATTTAACATATCAAATCCTACCATCGAAATGACACAATAGTCAAACTTAAGTCCTTGAGTTTAAAACATATATAAGCGTGCACATGAATGCATTCAAACTTAATCATGTATATTTGCGTATGTACACTTACAGTATCACTCGTAAAAGACCACATCCAATGGTCCCCTGTCAAGTCAAATTGTGGCACCTCTCATTTGGAAAAATTTGAAGTCCACAAAAATTCGCAAAATAATGTAGTTTACAGCACTACTCTTTTCCAAAGTCACTTACAAGTTAAGTTTGTAGCTTGAAAAAATTGATTTTCATACAGAAGATATATAATTGTAAACAAAATAGGTAATTCTTCCACCGAACAGGTGGATCCTTAATCAATGAAATTAATTTTTAACAAAATAATTTATGTTTTAACCGGGTAAATAACTTTTGCATCGAGAAGATAAATTTTCAACGAAAAAACTACGAACTTACAACACAATGCATACATTTTCAATAAAATTCTTGAATTTGCAACGAAAAGAAGTTAAATTTTTAACTTAGTAGTGTAATCTTCAAGCCGTAAATTCAATGTTTTGAAAAGACAGTTTAATTCTCTAATAAAATCTTTTCTACCAAAATAGGTGAATTTTCAATCCGAAAGGAAGACATTTTTATCCCGAAGACGAAATTTAAACAAAACAGTTGAATTTTAAAGACCAACCAATGACTTCTCTTCATAACACTTGATTTTTCTAGCTGAAAATATAAATCTGCAACATAAAAGTTCATTTTTAACTAAAGAGTTGGATTCTGAACAAAAAAATTAACAATTTGCGATGAATAGACTGGTGAAATTTGCAATTGAAAAAATTTATTTAAAATTATTGAGGAACTCAAGAATATTAATTTTCTACCAGAAACAATGAATATGTAATAAAAAGCTTTATGTATTGTTTATTTACATTTTAAACTTTCGAATCAAGAAATATCTATCTCAAAATTTAAGAAGTTTGGGATAATTATGATTATGAAATCAAGTAATTCAATTGACAGAAAAGCTAAATAATAAAAGAGGGAACTTGTTAGAGAGAGAAATGAGACACAACAAGAGAATATCACGGTCAACAATATTTGCATTTGAAATAAATAATTTCTTACCAATAATGGAATAGTTAAATAATTATTTATAAACATTAATTTTCGTTTAAAAAAAAAATTCTTTTTACAATAATTACGTTTTCAACAAAAGTAGTTGAACTTTTAACCAAACAGTTAAAGTTTTAATCTGGATGATTCATTTCCACTTAAACAGTCAAATTTTCAAAAAAACACATGAATTTTCAAGAAAGGAAGAACAAATATTCAACAAAATAGTTTAATCTTTAAACAATAAAATAAGTAGCTAACAAGTTAGTACAATTTTTAACCAAAAAATATAATAGTTGAATCTTTAACTGAAAACAAGTATTCTTCAAATGAAAGTAGAATAGTTAAATTTGCAGTTGAAAGTATGAACTTTTAACCCAAAAGAAAACGAATTTGCAACCAAATATTGCAATCTTCAGCCAACAAAATGAATTTTGAACACATTGGTTGAATTTTCGACCAAAAAATATGTGTGATCAACAAAAAATTCAATAGATCAATTTTGAAACAAAAATTGATTGTTATATGTAATATAATAACGATAAACTTCTATCATTTTTTAAAGAAGGGCTGAATATCACAAAATTTGATAAAATATATAAACCTCCTTAGATTTTCAGAAAATAATTCACTACTTCCGGTTGCATAATTAAGGTTTCTGTTTCTAAAGCTGTTTGAAGAAAAAAATATACAGATACCGAATCTTTAACAATTGTAGGTTATTTCAGCGCAATGTAATCATTAGGATCAGAATTATGTATTTATAATAAAGATAATGAAAGGTGAACAAATTTTTATTAAGTTATGTTTTTCGGTTTTGTTAGCCTTTTTAACTGGAAATTAACATTTTCGTATGAAAATCATTGGATTTTGTATATTCATAATTTTCGAAGACTTTAAGGTTATGGTAGCGTTAAAAAAAAATTGCACGTTGAAACATTCAAATAAAATTCGGATTTTTTAGGAAATTTAAGTTAGTTTCGCGTTTGAAACCGAAAATTGGTATTTTCAAATTAAAATCATTGCAATTTGAACAAGATTTAGAATACTTTAACAATTTTGAATTATTCTAGTGATTCTTGTTGGATATTGAAAATTTTTAATAAAAAAATTATATTCAAACAAATTTTGAAAATATTCACTACTTTTGAACAATTTTAGATCATGCTGACATTTTGCACTAAAAATATTCATTTTTAGTAAAAAATTATTGAATTTCGAAGAAGCTCAAAAGATTCTAAAATTTTTAGGTGATGCTCCCATTTTTTCATCGAACACAAATTTCAAGAAAATATATTTTATTCACTTAAAAACTTTTAACATATTATTACAAAGCTGTTTCAGTTTTTGGTCAAAATGTTAAAAAATCCGCAGTTTCTTCTGAACGTCACGAAATATTTTCCAGTTTTTAATTATTTTCAAAATCTTCTAAAACATCTAAACACCTTTTTTCTCTTTAAAATATTTTATACTCTTTCTCAAATGCTGCAATGTTGTAAATTGTATTTGTAATTATAATTGTAAATTGTAATGTTGTCAATGTTGTAAATGTTGTAATCTTGCCAAATTTCAAAATTTTGTTTAAAATCTTTTGCACGATTTTTCGCAATTTTAGGAAACTAAATAAGTGTTTTTTTTCTTCAATCTTCTCTTTCAATTAACTTTGGCATAAGAAATTATTTGAAAATTTCTTCGGAGTCTTGATAAAATTTTGTTAATTCCTTGCAAACTGTAAAATTCCTGAAAAGCTTCCAAAGTTTTCCTTTGAAATCTCCAAAAGTCAAAATTTTGCTTTAAATTTTGTAAAATTTTTTCAAACAGCAAATTATTTATAAATCTCACGAATACTTTTGAATATCTTCTTAATCTACCCGAATTTTGTTCTTATCTTGTGATCTTGCAAAATTTAAAAGTTTCTCTTCAACATATTTCACCCTTTTTCAAAATTTTGGGAAATGATATGGGTTTAGAATTTTTTAATTTTCTCCTAAAATTGATATTAAAAATAAAAAAAATCATTTGAAATTTCCTCAGAAATCTTAAGAAAATTTGTCGATCGCTTGAGAAAATGCGAAATTTTTAAAAAGTTCTAGAATTTTTGGTTCGAAATCTTAAAAAATCTACATTTTGTTAAGTTTTTTTTTCTTTCAAGTTCTAAATTAATTTTTAATTGATTTAGTAAATACAAACCATTATCAATGTTCCCAAAAATTCAGAGGAATTTTGTCTTCTTTCGTCAAATCTTTACAAATTCCTAAAAAAAAACTTATTTTTCAAAATCTTAAGAAATCTAACCAAAACTTCTAAAGATTTCTTTAGCTAACTGGATTTTTCTTAAAATTTTTTTATCTTTTAAAATTGAAAAATTTTGCTATAAAATCTTTTACAGTTTGGAAAAGGGCGACAAGGTTCACCGAAATTCGGTAATAATAATAATAAGATAATTTCTGTAAGCCTGGACAGTTCGCTTTATTCAAGAACAGAGTTCTTTTTTTTAAATGAACGATTCCATTTTATGTTCAACAACAACTTATATCCATATAAAATATTATCAAAATTAATAAGCAAACTCTTTCTAAATAATATTCAGAGGGCTGAAACGTTTTAGAAAATTTCTTAATTTAAGTATTAACGAATTAATGAGAGGAAGTGCTATTTCGAGATTAAAAACAACTAGATAAATATTTTTCAAATTTTCTGTATGTTATTTTATCAGTGAGCCACTTTTAATTTTTTCATAAACAATTTTACTAAAAGATCAGCGATTTCTTCTGTTTCTTTTCTCAATTTGAGTTTTATTGTCTGCGGTGGCTTAAGTTGCATTATTTATATTTTTTGTGAAGTTCAATTAAATAAATAAGAATTTTGACAAGTAGTAAAGTTTTGAATTTGTTTATAAAATAAGCAGTTTTTATTTATTAATACAGTATCACAAAGAAAGGATTTCACCAAGTTATATAAAATGTATTCACATGAAAAGAAAAAACGAAATCTGATGGTTGAAAATTGACGAAGATCTGGATTTCAGTATCATCTTCATTCAAGCACTTAAAAATTGCTATCAGTTATTTGCTAATCTTACAAATACATTTCTGACAAATTTGTTATCAATTTTATTACAGGAATGTAGTGTTCACAACGTGAAATGTTTCAGATATGCATTTGTTTATAAAATGTGTTTATAACAGTACCAATTTTTACAGATTCAAATGAAATAGTAACGAAGTCTTCTTTTGATGTATATCCCGAAGAAAATATTAAGAAATGACGTTTCCGAATATTTTTAATTTTAAAGTAACGCTGCTACTCATAAATTTTTGAATATTGAAAAAGGAATTTTTTTAAACATTGTAACTTGCTAGATATTATCTGGAATGAGTCATAGTGAGTCTTGATCATTTTCATTTGAACGCTTTGAATTAGAAATGACACAATTTTACAACCTTTCTGATAAAATTGTCCAATTTTCAAAATTTTAATTAAAAAAAATTCAATTTTGAGAGCTTCTGATAAAAAATGTTTCAAATTATACAATTTTAAACGTTTTTATTTAGAAATAAAACATATTCAATTCCTTTCAATTTATGAATTCAACTCCTTTTCATTTCATTTAAAATGTTTTCCTTTCATCAAAATTTTACATAATTTAATATTTTTGGATTTTGAACGTTTTCAATTCAAAGTTTTTCAATCTTTTTTCTTTATTTCAAACGCATTCAATTCGAAATCATTCATTATTGTTTCTAAAAAATTTTAAAGCTAATATTTAAAAATTTGTATAATAATGGATTTTTTAATCGTTTATATTTGTAATTTTAGGAAATAAAAATCCAAAAACGTAAACGCGCGCGTGCTAATTGTGAATATTCAAGAACAATATTTTAATCTTAAATCATTCAATTTCAAGATTCTTCAATTAAAAAAAAATTTTTAAATTTTGAACGCTTTGAATTAGAAATGACACAATTTTATACCCTTTCTAATAAAATTGTCCAATTTTCAAAATTTTAATAAAATCTTTTTTCAATTTTGAAAGTTTCTGATTTTAAATGATTCAGTTTTAAATTATACAATTCTAACGTCTTTTATTTAGAAATGATATATCTTTTCTTCCTTTTCATTTCATTCATTTCTAATTTAATATTTTTTTTATTTTGAACGTTTTCAATTCAAAGTCTTTCAATATATCTTTTTTTATTTCAAACGCATTCAATTCGAAATCATTCTTTTTTGTTTCTAAAAAAATTTAAACCGAATACTTAAAAATTTGTTTAATAATGGATTTTTTAATAGTTTATATTTGTAATGTTAGGAAATGAAAATCCAAAACCGTGAACGCGCGCGTTATACTTCTGAATATTCATCAGTGATATTTTAATCTTAAATCATTTAATTTCGAGATTCTTCAATTAAAAAAAAATTGTTAAATTTTGAACGCTTTGAATTAGAAATGACACAAGTTTACATCCTTTCTAATGAAATAGTCCAATTTTCAAAAGTTTAATAAAAAAAATTAAATTTCAAGAGCTTCTGATTAAAAATGTTCCATTTTAAAATTATGCAATCTTAAACGCTTTTATTTAGAAATAATACATATTCAATTCCTTTAAATTCATGAATCATTAAGTTCAATTCCTTTTTAATTCATTTGTAATATTGTCCTTTCTTTAAAATTTTACCTAATTTAATATTTTTTGATTTTGAACGTTTTCAATTCAAAATCTTTCAATATTTTTTTTATTTCAAACGCTTTCAATTCGAAATCATTCATTATTGTTTCAAACCTGTTTAAAACCTAATTTTTTACATTTTTTTAATAAAGGATTTTTAAATCGTTTATATTTGTGTTAGGAAATAAATATCCAAAAACGTGAACGCGCGCGTGCTAGTTGTGAATATTCAAGAACGATATTTTTCGAGATTCTTCAGTTTAACAAAAAAATTTTATTTTGAACGCTTTGAATTAGAAATGACACAATTTTACACCTTTCCTAATAAAATTGTCCAATTTTCAAAATTTTAATAAAAAAATTTTCAATTTTGAGAGTTTCTGATTTTGAATGATTCAATTTTAAGTTATACAATTTTAACGGCTTTTATTTAGAAATGATACATGTTCAATTGCTTTTCATTTCATTCATTCATTTAATTCATTTCTCATTTAATATGTTTTTGATTTTGAACGTTTTCAATTCAAAATCTTTCTATATATGTATTTTTTTTTATTTTTAACGCATTCAATTCGAAGTCATTCATTATTGTTTCTAAAAAATTTGAAACCTTATATTAAACATTTTTTTTAATAATGGATTTTTTAATAGTTTATATTTGTAATCTTAGGAAATAAAAATCCAAAATCCAAAAAAAATTGCTTCTAACAAATTTGAAACCTAATATTTAAAATTTTTTTTAATAATGGATTTTTTAATCGTTTATATTTGTAATCTTAGGAAATAAAAATCCAAAAACGTGAACGCGCGCGTGCTAGTTCTGAATATTCATCAATGATATTTTAATTTTAAATCATTTAGTTGTTCAAAGTTCAACTATTTGGTTGGAAATTTGTCTTTTTTAGTTGAAAATACAACTATTTCGTTGAAAATTAATTTATTTTGTTGAAAATTTACATTTTTGTTAAAAAATTAATAATTTTGATTGAAAATGCAACTATTTTAGTTAAAGATTGATCATTTGAGTGAAAAATTCATCTTTTCTGTTTAAAATTCATCTTTTTTGTTTAAAATTCCTTAGTTTGGTGGGAAATTAATTTTGTCAACTGAAAATTTAACTATTCCATTTTTGGTTTAAAATTGATATTTTCAAGTTCAAAATTCAACTATTTGGTTGAAACATTGTCTTTTTTAGTTGAAAATTTAACTATTTTGTTCAAAATTAATTTCTTTTGTTAAAAAATGTCATTTTTGTTATAAAATTAATCTTTTTGGTTAAAAATTGATCTTTTTTAGTTGAAAATTCATTTATTTGGTTGAAAAATGTTTTTTTTTTTTTGTAAAAAGAAAAATAATTTTTTTGTTTGTTGAAAATTCAAGTACTCCAGTTAAAGATGACTCATTTTAGTTGAAAATTCATCTTTTTTGTTTAAAATTCATCAGTTTGGCGGAAAATAAATTTTTTTTACTAAAAATTCAACTATTCCATTTTTGGTTGAAAATTGATCTTTTAAGTTCAAAATTCAACTATTTGGTTGAAAATGGGTCTTTTTTAGTTGAAAATTCAACTATTTTCTTGCAAATTAATTTATTTCGTTGAAAACGACATTTTTTTTGATTAATCTTTTTGGTTGAATATTCAACTATTAAATATTGATCACTTTAGTTAAAAATTAATCTTTTTACTTGAAAATTCATCAGTTTGATGACAAATTAATTTTTTCAACTAAAAATTCAACTATTCCATTTTTTGTGGAAAATTGATCTCTTTAAGTTGGACCATAGTCTGCACACCCTGTTGACTGGAACTTAAATTTCTAAATTTCTTTTTGCAGTCGTCCTTTACGCAATAAGTGCCGTCTACTTCGCTGGAGTAATGGTTCGTCTGATGCTGACCTTGACGCCAGTGGTTTGCATGTTAGCCGGTGTTGCCTTCAGCGGACTCCTGGACCTCTTCCTCAAGGAAGACGACAAAGAAGGTGACGAGAAAGAGGGCAGCGAAGTGGAGAGTGAAGAAGAGAGGGAAACAAGTCCAGGTCGTGCACTTTATGACAAGGCTGGAAAGCTTCGACGGATGAAGCACGAGAGGCCCAAGGGTGGTGGTGATGCTCTCGGCTCAAATCTCAGAAATGGAGTCCTTATTCTCATCCTCGTCCTGCTCATGATGTTCACTGTCCACTGCACCTGGATCACCAGCAATGCCTACTCGAGTCCGTCGATTGTCCTTTCCTCCTACAGCAACGACGGCGGCAGAGCGATTCTTGATGATTTTAGGGAGGCCTACTTCTGGCTCGCTCAAAATACTCCCAATGACGCGAGGGTCATGAGCTGGTGGGATTATGGATATCAGATAGCTGGAATGGCAAACAGGCGAGCAATATTTTTTATTTACGTCAGAAAATTAAGTCCAGTCCGGCCCCTATTTCTCATATTGTACCCTATATTCAGTTGAGGTCCCTAAAGTACCCTGTTTTCAAGATTTCGTCTCTATCGTGCCCTCAGACCTCGGACTCATCACACTATTTTTCGAACAAAATTACACTAAAGACACTATTTTCTCACAATTGTCTGCAATTCCACTATTTTTTTACTTTTTCAACAAAATATTTCAAAATTTCAAAATATTTTTCAACTTATTTGCTAATTGGCTATAAATTTCCTCAATGGCTGATTAGGGATGTCCAAAATGATGAATTTTCAATTAAAAAAGACCAGCTTTTAAAAAAAAAAACTGAATTTTCTACCAGATTGTTCAATTTTCAAGCCAAACATACGTTCAATAGTTGAATTTTCACCAAAAAATGTAATAGTTGATATTTAAACCGAAAAAGATTTAAATTTTAAATTAAAAATAGTTGAATAGAACCAAAAAAGACGAATTTTCCAAAAAATATTTGAATCTTTAGCCAAAACAGATTAATTTTCTACCAAAAAATACTAATTGTTAACAAAATACATATAGTTAAATTTTAAATCAAGAGGATTAATTGTGGTGGATTGGCTTTCGCAGATGACAAGATTGTTATGGCAGAATCAATCGAGGACTTGCAAAGAATGTTGAATAAACTTCATACAAGAATGAAGATCATGGGCCTCAAAATTAACGTGAATAAAAGAAAAAATTTGAAAATCAGTACGAGTGACCAATTAGTTTTTGCAATTTTAGGAATGACTGATCTCCAGGGGGGTTGCCCTCGTTTGGAATATGGAAGGAAATAATCGAGATAATTTTGTCGAATAAGGCAGTGCAATAAAAAGGAGAAAAAAAAAATGAAAAAGAGCAGAAAGAAGAGGAGAAGAAAAAAGTTCTCTGGCCTCCCTTGAATCGTTTCTCTCTAGAAGTCTACAGCTATCGCCACGCCTTCGGCCTTTATAAGTCGCTCTTATAATATTCCTCGTTTCTCGTCCTATCTTCCTCTCACACATCCGACAGATCTCGCCGCCTTCTATTATTACTTGTGTGTGGCACACGCTATGAAATTCCCACACTCGGATTCCGAGTTCCAAAGCTCAAAATGGAAATTATGTACAACTAAATTTAGAAAAAAGTCTACCAAGTAGAATTACTTTCTTAAAAATTCAGTTTTTTGATTGATGATTCATTATTTTAGTTGAAAAACCTTTTTTTTCAAATTTAACTATTTTGTTAACATTAAAAATCTTTTTAACTGAAAATTTAACTACGTGCGCACTAATTACCTTTCTTTAAAAAAATCTACCGAGTAAAACTACTTTGTTAAAATTTCATTTTTTTGGTTGATGATTCATCATTTTAGTTGAAAAATCTTTTGATTTAATTCAAATTTAACTGTTTTATTAAAATTAAAAATTTTTTCAACTGAAAATTTAACGACGCGCGCACTAATTACCCTTCCTTTAAAAAAAATCTACCAAGTAAAACTACTTTGTTAAAATTTCATTTTTTTGGTTGATGATTCATCATTTTAGTTGAAAAATCTTTTGACTTAATTCAAATTTAACTATTTTTTTAACATTAAAAAGTTTTTTAACGGAACATTTAACGACGCGCGCACTAATTACCCTTCCTTTAAAAAAAAAATCTACCAAGTAGAACTACTTTGTTAAACATTCATTTTTTTGGTTGAAAATCTAACTATTTCGTTGAACATTTATTTTATTTGTTTAAAAACTTATTTCTATAACTTAAAATTGAACTATTCTATTTTTTGTTAGAATTTCATTTTTTGGTTGATGATTCATCATTTTAGTTGACATTTTTTTTTTTTAATTTAGATTTAACTATTTTGTTAAAATTGCAACTTTTTTTAACTGTAAATTTAACTACGCTCGCACTAATTACCCTTTCTTTAAAAAAAATCTACCGAGTAAAACTACTTTGTTAAAATTTCATTTTTTTATTGATGATTCATTATTTTAGTTGAAAAATATATATTTTTGAATTCAAATTTAACTATTTTGTTAACATTAAAAATTTTTTAAAAAGGAAATTTAACGACGTGCGCACTAATTACCCTTCCTTAAAAAAAAATCTACCAAGTAAAACTACTTTTTTAAAAATTCAGTTTTTTGGTTGATGATTCATTATTTTAGTTGAAAAATCTTTTTTTCTTAATTCAAATTTAACTATTTTGTTAACATTAAAAATTTTTTAAACTGAAAATTTAACTACCAGCGCTTTAATTACCCTTTCTTTAAAAAAAATCTACCAAGTAGAACTACTTTGTTAAAAATTCGTTTTTTTGGTTGATGATTCATCATTTTAGTTGAAAAATCTTTTGCTTTAATTCAAATTTAACTATTTTGTTAACATTGAAAATTTTTTAGCTGAAAGTTCAACTACGCGCGCACTAATTACCCTTTCTTTAAAAAAAATCTACCAAGTAGAACTACTTTGTTAAAAATTCGTTTTTTTGTTGAAAATTTAAGTATTTCGTTTAACATTTATTTTATTTATTTAAAAACTTGTTCCTATGACTTAAAATTAAACTTTTCTATTTTTTGTTAAAAATTCATCTTTTTTGGTTGACGATTCATTATTTTATTTGAAAAATCTTTTTTTTTTTTAATTAAAATTTAACTACTTTGTTAATATTAAACATTTTTTGACTGAAAATTTAATTACGCGCGCACTAATTACCCTAAAATCTGTAGTCGTTTAAGTATCAACTATAGTAGAAAATTCAACTATTTGGTTGAAAATTCATGTATTTTGTCGAGAATTCGTGTTGCTGTTTTCTTAAAAGCTCGTCTTTCTTACTTGAAAATTTATCATTTTGGACGGCCCTAATCAGCCATTGAGACCATTTATAGCCAATAAGCAAATAAGTTGAAAAATATTTTGGAAGAAAAAGTAAAAAAAATAGTTGGAATTAGCAGACAATTGTGAGAAAATCTTATCTTTAGTGTAATTTTGTTCGAAATAGTAGTAAAATAGATAAATTTTAATTAGTATTCTCTTTTACATAAAAATTCGTATCTCCAACCTAAATTCTCCGATAAATAAGTTAATTTTTCCATTTTCAGAAAAGTATCTCAAAACAAAACAAAACCAAGAAAACTTTGCCACAAGAGAAATTATCAATAATACAAGGAAAAGTACTAGAATTGTTGTAAAGTAGTTTGTTATTTTGTCTTAATTAAAAAAAGCTGCAAAACCTAAAAATGGTGTCATGGAAATTGACACTTGTCTCTTTAAAAGCCCCCAATTGTGTAAACAAGTGCGACTAATTATCAGGAAAAATAGAGAGTGAATCGGGACGGTAATTAACATGCGTAAATTCCCACTTTCGAAAATAGAATGGTAGAAAAGTGTCAGAATAAAATTACGGAGAAATTATCGATACGAACCTATATTGAGGTTATGGGGTTTTTTCGCTGCTCTTGGTTTCGCAGCATTCCTCACTTTTTCCAGAATCGTCGATTTAATGGATTTAATGAGGAAGCGACTTAAAAACACTGACGACGATTTGCGTTATCACTAAATTTCTCACTATCAGTCAACCACCATCTTGCCATACGTCAAACTTGGCCAATCTGCGTCAGAAAACTTTGTCACACTCACGATTATCACGTTTTTTCTCAAAAAATCATTTTTCCTTTTTCGAGGCACTGAGAACATCGATCACTCCGAGAAGACGCCTATTTTTCACGATTACAGAAGGAAAACTGCGCTTTTAATGAATTTTCCGGCTGTCCCATGACTCAGGGAAAGAACCAATCACGTGCCTCTCTTTCCAACATGAGAAAAGCCACGATATTTTTCATGGAAAACCACCTGCATGTTTTTTGGTTGATAACTTTTTATCTGTAAAAAAAATTTGGGTTTATGACGTTAAAAAGGGAGTCAAAGCCTCTAACTAAATCTTAAATTTTCAAAATTTGAGCAATTTTATTAATAATTTGCATATAAAAAAAGCAATTATTTTATCCAATTTCAATTTTCGCGCAACTTTGATTTCAGCAGCTAGCGCTATCTTAGCGGCTTGTAGGAGAAGCTTACCACTCACCAGAGTGCGCGATCTGCTCGGGTCCAAGTTCTGCGAAAATTCAAATTTAATATATGAAAAATAGCTTTTTTTTATAAAAATGATTGATAAATGTTTATAATTAATTCATAAAATAGAGTCAAAGTGTCAGTCATTCGATTTGAAAAGAAAAAATTGGAAAATCACCTTCTTTCTTTTGGTTGAATTCAACTGTTTTGGTTAAAAACTGATCTTTTTTATCTGAAAAATTACATGATTTTTTGAAAATACGTCTTTTTGGGTCGAATTCAATGGCTTTTAATTCAAAATATTTTTCTGGTAAAAATATCAACTATTAAATTTTACGTTGTATGTTAAAGATTCATCTCTTTGGTTTAAAATAAACTATTTTCGTGAAAATCAGATTTTTTCGTTGAAAATTGATTAACTCAAAATTAGATTTGATCAATTTTAATTGAAAAATCATTTTCCGGTTGAAAATTTAACTAATTTATAAAAATTCGTTTTTCTTTTCTTGAAAATTCACCTTTTTAGTTGAAAATTCAACTATGTGTTTGGAAATTTTCTTTATTTTTAGAAAATTTATCTTCTTGTTTGTAAATTCATTTATTTTTGTTGAAAAATCATTTCTTTGGTTAATAAATTAACTACTTTGTTGACAAATTTTTTTTTGTTCAGAATTAATTTTTTAGTTGAAAATTCGACTTTCTGGTAGAAAATTATTATTCTTGTTTAAAAATACATATTTTTGGTTGGAAATTCATCTTTTTGTATTGAAAGTTGAAAGATTTCAATAATTTCCCAAAGTTTCACAAAGATTTTAAATATATCTCAAAGATTTGAATAATTTCTCAAAGATTTCAAAAATTTCACAAAGAATTCGCAAAGATTTCGGATAGATTTAAAAGATTTCACAAAGGATTCAATGATTTCCCAAAGATTTCACAAATATTTCCCAAAGATTTCACAAATATTTCAAAAATGTTCAAAAGATTTTCGAAGATATCAGAAAGATTTCAATGATTTTGTAAGGATTTCCAATATTTCGCAAAAATGTCGGATAGATTTAAAAGATTTCACAACGAATTCAATTATTTCACACAGATTTCCGATAGATTTCAAATATTTCGTAAAGATTTCAATAATTTCCCAAAGTTTCACAAAGATTTTAAATATATCTCAAAGATTTGAATAATTTCTCAAAGATTCCAAAAATTTCACGAAGAATTCGCAAAGATTTTTGATAGATTTAAAAGATTTCACAAAGGATTCAATGATTTCCCAAAGATTTCACAAATATTTCAAAAATGTTCAAACGATTTCCGAAGATATCAGAAAGATTTCAATGATTTTGTAAGGATTTCAAATATTTCGCAAAAATTTCGGATAGATTTAAAATATTTCACAAAAATTGCAGATAGATTTTAAAGAGTACACAAAGATTTCAATGATTTCCCAAAGATTTTAGTAGAAGTTCAATAATTTCATTAATATTATGAAATATTTCAAAAATACTTCAAATATTTCTGAAATATTTTCAAATATTCCACCAAGATTTCGGATAGATTAAAAACATTTCACAAGTAGTTGGATTATTTCACAAAGATTTCAGGTTGATTTTTGAAAAAATTCAAACGATTCGATGAATTTAAGCATTCGATTTCAGATGGGGGCAAATAAATACTTTGCCCTCCCTGTTCGACTTCTGGGGGGGGGGGGGCTTTGCATCCGTGCTCCCTAGGGCTCCGCCGCCACTGACACTATTTGACCATCTTTAGATTCAAGTTTGGAAACTTAGAGCGAAAATATGAAAAATCGGTGATTTTGGACGTTTTGAAAAAAGTCTGTACCTTTATAACATTTCCGAGTTTTAGTAAAAGCTTAAAGTTCTTCACCTGCCTATCCTAGAGAGAATAGACTTTTTGTGGAATTTCATGCATGGAATTTTCTTTTCATGGAACGGTTTCCGTATAAGTTTATCATTTCTTTCTTTTCTTTATGAGATTTATGAGATTTTCTTTATGGATTGCTCTTTTGATGTACTTGTCAACTATATGCAGCTTTTTTATGATAAGAAAGTATCTTTGGCATATTTACTGTAGCGTGAACCGACATTTCTTGACATGGGCATAGTACAACTTTTTTTAAAGTCTACAATAATGCTACAATGGGACGCAGTCAGACTCAAGTGCTGGATATAAGTTGCTGGGTATAAAGTTCACGTCCCGATATAATAAGTGTTGAATTCAGAAGAATTAAGAATTTGTATTCCTATGAATACGCGATTTCGCCTACGTCTAAAAATCCCCCAACGGGAAAATAAAAAGTGCTAATCCTATTCCTCTCCATCGACTCTCAGTAAAATTGAACGGAAACGTATTATTTATTTAACCTATATTTTCCTTATCAAATCGTTTTATAACTTATACATTCGGAAAATATTCAAATTTATATATATTTATATTTCAATAATTTATTTACACATGTTACAAAATTCATTAATCCCTGATAACTTTTGAGGAGAATACATTACAGATGAAATTCATTCAAATGTTTGAATTGAAATAATTTTAACCCAGGTAGGCAGACTTGAATTGATCAGAATTAAAATTTCAAAACTTATATTCCACATGAAGGAATGAAAACAATTTATCACTCATATGTTGTGAAATGATTAGAAGCAATTAAAATTAACTCAACATATGACCACTTTTGCGGAATACAAAACATCTGTGTGAGGTGTGCCTATCGGTACAATCAGAAGGAATTAAATATAATGAAAATATGCCCGCCGCGCGGGCACATTCTCATTGCGCGTTACGCGCGCGGCTCGCTTCGCTCGCAAGTTTGAGCGCGCCTAGGGCGCACGACTGTTGGTTCTCGCGCTTCGCGCTCGATGATGTGTTTACCTCTATTTTGAAATATTTTGGATTCTTTGAAGTCTTCATGAAATCTTTGAAATCTTCTGCAATATTTGGAAATCTTTTGAAATCTTTTGAAATTTTTGGAAAAATTTGAAATCTTCGAAATCATTGTGAAATATTAAAATTTTGAAATCTTTTGGAATCTTTCAAGTTTTTGTGAAATCTTCTGTAATATTTTGAAATCTTTTGAAATTTGTTGAAAACTTTCAAATCTTTCAAAATATTTCAAATCATTGTGAAATATTTTGATTTTTTTTTCAATTTTTGTGAAATCTTTCAAATATTTGCGAAATTTTCTAAAATATTTGAGAAATGATTAAAATCTTCCAAAATATTTTGAAATATTTTGGATTCTTTGAAGTCTTCATGAAATCTTTGAAATCTTCTGCAATATTTGGAAATCTTTTGACATTTTTTGAAAACTGAAGTCTTTCAAGTCATTGTGAAATATTTTGATTTTTTTTTTAATTTTTGTGAAATCTATCAAATAGTTGCCAAATCCTTGAAACCTTCTAAAATTTTCTAAATCTTTTGATTTCTTCGAAGTCTTTGTAAAATCTTTGAAATCTTCTGCAATATTCTGAAATCTTTTGAAATTTTTTGAAAACTTTGAAATCTTTCAAATTATTGTGAAATATGTTGATTTTTTTGTTGAATTTTTTGTGAAATCTATCAATTATTTGCGAAATCTTTGAAATTTTCTAAAATATTTTAAAATCTTTTGGATTTTTTGAAGTCCTTGTAAAATGTTTGAAATCTTCTGCAATATTTTGAAATCTTTTGAAATGTTTTGAAATGTTTTGAAATGTTTGGAAATCTTTATAACCTTTGTGAAATAATTCAAATCTTTGGAATTTTCTTAAATATTTTTAAATCTTTTAAATCTATGCGAAATCTTTGACATTTTCTAAAATACTTTGATTTTTGTTGAAACTTTTGTGAAATCTTTACACTATTTGCGAAATCTTATCTAAATATTTTGATATCTTTTGAATCTTTTAAAATCTTTGGAATTCTTTAAAACCGTTATGAAATCTATTGAATTTTTTTAAATCCTAAAAATCTGCGCAATGGTTTGAAATCTTGAAAATCTTCTAAACCTTTGTGAAACCTTTTGAAATTTTTATAAAAATTTGAAAACATTGCGAAATTGTTCAAAATCTTTGTGAAATTTTTAAAATATTTGCGAGATCTTAGAAATTTAAAAAAATATTTGGAACATTGTCAAATTTTTTGGTATCTTTGAAATCTTTATGAAATCTTTTAAATCTTTTAAAATCTGATGTACACTCAAAAGTCGTGTGGTCAACCCCTGGATATGTCAATAATATTTCCAAACTATTAAGAAAATTTACATAAATATTATTGAAAATTGTTTAGAATTCAATAATGTTGAAAAGCACTTATTCACATTAATAAATAAGTGTATAAGAATTTGTTGGTAAATTAGTCTGCGATCAGTAGAATATTTTGAAACTGAATTTAATTGACCGGCGTTTTTGGGTAAATAGACCTGTAAATTTTTCAAAAGTAAACCTGGAAAATTTATGGAATTTTGTAGCAATCCTGATACTGATCGAGTGTTAGCCATAGCATGAGATAGAAAATTAAATTTAAAAAAATGGTAAATTCTTGGTATTAATAATTTGTAATGAATTATTTGTTTTACAGTTCTGGCTATTCCTCCTCCTCACAATCACAGAAGAAGCGTCTGTTGGCGAAAGTGCAGTCTGAGTGCAACATGATAAATGTAGCAACAAAGCCAGAACCTGGTGTTGAGTACATTGCTCCTCATCCTTGCCACGCACCTGCTTGCAAAGAACCACCGACTTACCAGGTTTGATAATTGACCAATTAAAATGATCTTTTCAATTTTTGGTTTTTGGGTATTTCAACTTGAATACAATTGTCCATCCGATTTCTTCGAATGACAATTTGAAACAATATTCAGGGATGTTGGGGATTCTGAAATTATCGAAAGTCGTCATTGCAGGTTGAGAAACGAGGGTATCTTTTTAGTAAATACTGTCGTTGTTGATAATACACCATGCAAGATTAAAAATCAAGAACTCTGAACCATTAGACGGTTTGAGTCGTAAAACCGTTTTTACTGATATAGCTTTATTTAAAAACGATAACCTTACTTTATTTTTGGAAACTGATGCAGTTAAAACGCTGTTGAATTTTTTGCTATTGACTGTAGGGTGGTTTCCCCTAATTAATTTTTATTAGTTTCTTGAGAACTCAACTATTTTGGAAAACAAATGAACTTTTGGTTGGAAATTTAACTGTTTTTTTTACAAAACTCGACAACTTCGTTTCAACTTTGTTTCTTTTTCAGTGAAAATTTAACCATTCCATTTGGCTTCAAAATTCCTCTTGTTGGTTGAAGATTCACCATTTTAGTTGAAAATTAATTTCTTTAGTTAAAAATTCAACTTTTTTTCAAAAATTTTTATTTCTTTGTTTAAAACTTAACTTTTCTAATTATTTATTTATTTTTTTTGTGTTGAAAATTCAATTGCTTATTTTAACATTGAACTACTTTGTTAAAAATTAGTTTTTTTTTAAGGTTCATAATTTTGGTTAAAAAATTATCTCTTTGGTTACAAATATTACTATTTTGTTGAAAATTCATTTCGTTGTTGTTGCAAATTAATTTTTTGAACTTAGAATTGAACTATTAGGTTGAAATCAAACGCATTTTGTTTAAAAGTAGACTTTTTTATAGAAAAAAAATATACTTGGGTAAAAAACCATCTTTTTAGTTGCAAATCGAACTATTTAAAAAAAGTATTCAATGAGAAATAAAGTATTTATACTGAAAACGTTAGGAATTTAAAGCGTTTCAAATTGAATTTAATATAGTACCCACACTTATTTTATTTATAATAAATTATTCGCTCAGTTTCGTGAACAATTTCAACAGTTTAAAGTAGAAATTATTGAAATTTTTTAAACCTTTAGCCGATGAAACACCTCAATGCATATTAAAATTCATGACCCATTTTCACACTCACCTACGAGTTCAACCTGAGTGTCGGCGATGTGCATTTTCCTCACTCATTTCATTTTTCCGTTGTTTTCCCAACATAGAAAAGTTTTCACACACTTATAACGTCTAAGTTGAGATAGTATTGTAAAGCACTGCACTAAAAATTCAACGTGTTCACCGCACTTTTCGGCAGCCTGTGCTGCACTCTCTTTGCTAAAAAACGCTACTCAGATGCCCTAGGGTGGAAAACCCAAAACATTGAATACTCCTTAACAAGATCCTGTGGGACATCCAAGCAAACTCAATGTAGTTCAGCTCTGAGAAAATGTATTCCCTTGGTCATGCTTCAGTCTAAAAAAGCGAAAACAAGGAAAAGCTACTGGCTCGAAGGACCAAACAAATCTCAATCGATTCAAGGAAATTTTTAGAAGCTATGTAAGTCTTACGCTAAATAAGGAGGTTCAGAAACTCGAAAAATTTTAGTTGCCAATATGCGCACGTAAACTTGTGGTAAACTATAAATTTCGGTAATGAATAGAGAATAATAAATAATATTAGAATATTTATTTTCAAAGAAAATAGGGAAATAATAGGGGAATAAATTCTATAAAAATTCTATTGCATTTTCAATTATATAATTGAATTTTTGAACGAAAAATATTTTCAGCCAAAATGTATGAATTTTGAACTCAAAAAGACGAATTTTCAAAACAAAAAAATAATTTTGAACCAAAAAGTTTCATTAATAATGAAATAGTTAAATTTTCGAGCAAAAGGGAGAACATTTTGACCAAAGAGTTGAACTTCTTGAGAAATAGTTGACTTTTCCAGCCCAAAAGACACATTTTTCAGAAGAAAGTTGAATTTTCAACAAGAAAGTTCACTTTCAATCAAAAAAGATGATTTTTTAACCATGTAAGAGGACTTTAACAAAATGGTTGAATTATCAACAACATAATTAAACATTCAATGAAATAGTTTAAATTTTAACTAAGTAAAGGAACTTTTAACATACAAAGATGAATTTTCAACAAACGAGATATATTTTCTAGCAAAAGATGAATCTTCAACAAAATACAAGAATATTCAAACAAATAGTTTAATTTTTATTTTGAAAAATATGTTTCCAGCCAAACGTGGAATAGTGAAGGTTTCAGTTTAAAAATGACTATTCAACAAAACAAAAAAAGGAATCTTCAACTAGTTGCATTAAAGAAAAACAAAAAAAATTGTTGACAAAACATTATAAACAGATACATATTTAATTTTTTTTTTGTTTCGTAGGTAGATCTATTCAGGTCATAGAGTATCATAGCAGGTAGATTTATTAATTAGGTCGTAGAAGACAGATCTATTTAGTTTGTAGAAAATAGACCTATTTATTGGGTCGTAGAAGATAGATTTATTCATTATGTCGTGGAAGATAGATCTATTGGAGTCATGGGAGATAGACCTAATAATTAGGGCGTAGGAGATCGATCTATTCTGGTCGTAGAAGATAGACCTATTCATAAGGTCGTAAAAGATAGATTTATACATTATATCGCAGAAGATAGATCTATTTAGGTAATAGAAGATAGATCTATCCAGGTCGTAGAAGATAGACATATTCAGGTCGTAGAAGATAGACCTATTTATTACGTATTTGAAAATAGTTCTGTTCTGGTCGTAAAAAATGGTCCTATTTATTGGGTCGTAAGAGATAGATTTATTAATTAGGTCGTCAAAGGTAGATCTATTCAGGTCGTAAAAGATATACCTATTCATTCGGCCGTAGAAGATAGATTCAGGTCGTGGAAGGTAGACCTATTCACCAGGTCGTAAAAAATAGATATATTCAGGTCGTAGAAGATAGACCTATTCATTATGTCGTAGAATTTAGATCGATTCTGGTCGTGAAAATGGTCCTGCCTATTAGGTCGTAAAAGATGGATTTATGAATTAGGTCATCAAAGGTAGATCTATTCAGGTCGTAATAGATAGACCTATTCACCAGGTCGTAGAATATATATTTATTTATCAGTTAATAGAAGATAGATCTATTTAGGTAATAAAAGATAGATCCATTCAAGTCATAGAAGATACGCGTATTTATTAGATCGTAGATTCGTATAATCTTATATATTCGTATATCGTATATTCAGATCATAGAAGATAGATCTATTCATGTCGTAGGTGATAGAACTATTCATTAGGTCATAGAAAATAGATTTATTCATTATGTCGTAGAAGATAGATTTATTCATTATGTCGTAGAAGATAGATCTATTCAAGTAGTTGAAGATAGACCTATTCATTAGTTAGTAGAAGAAAGATCTATTCAGGCCATAGAAGATAGATATTTTTTGGTCGTAAGGAATAGATCAATTTAGGTCGTTGAAGCTAGACCTATTCATTAGGTCGTAGATGATAGATTAATTCATTATGTCGTCGAAGATAGGCCTATTTATCAGGTCGTAGAAGATATTCAGGTCATAGAAGATACACCTGTTTATTAGTTCGTATAAGATAGATTTATTCATCAGGTCGTAGAGGACAGATCTATACATGTCGTAGAAGATTAACCTATGAATAAGGTAGTAGAAGGTAGATTTATTTATTATGTCGTAGATGATAGATCAATTCAGGTAATAAAAGATGGACCTATACATTAGGTCGTAGAAGATAGATTTATTCATTATGTCGTAGAAGATAGATCTATTCAGGTAATGGAAGATAGACCTATACTTCAGGTCGTAGACGATAGATATATTCAGGTCGTAGAAGATATACCTATCCGCCAGATCGTACAAGATAGATTTATTTATTAAGTAAGAGCAGATAGATCTATTCAGGTAATAGAAGATAGATCCATTCAAGTCACAGAAGATAGACCTATTCAGATCGTAGAAGATAAAGTAGATCTATTCATTTCGTAGAAGATAGACCTAGTCATTAGGTCGTAGAAGATAGATTTATTTATTATGTCGCAGAAGATAGATTTATTCATTATATCGTAGAAGATAGATCTATTTAAGTAGTTGAAGATAGACCTATTCATTAGTTAGTAGAAGATCAATCTCTTCAGATCGTAGAAAATAGAATTATTCATTAGGTCGTAGAAGATAGATTAATGTATTAGGTCGTAGAAGGTATATCTATTGAGGTCTTAGAATATAGATATGTTCTGTTTGTAAAGAATAGATTAATTCAGTTCGTAGAAGATAGACCTATTCATTAGCTCATAGAAGAAAGATCTATTCAGGCCATAGAAGATAGATATTTTATGGTCGTAATGAATAGATCAATTTAGGTCGTTGAAGATAGACCTATTCATTAGGTCGTAGATGATAGATTAATTCATTATGTCGTCGAAGATAGGCCTATTTATCAGGTCGTAGAATTAAAAAGACTTCACACAGACTTCAATCATTTCTCAAATATTTCACAAAGATTTCATAAATATAAGCGAATATTTCAAAAATATTTCGCAAAGATTTTTCAAGAATTCCCAAAGATTCCACAAAAATTTAAAGGATTACACAAAGATTTCAATGATTTCCGAAAGCTTTGATAAGGATTTAAATAATTTGACAAACATTGTTAAATATTTGAAATATTTTGCAAAGATTTCCAAAGATTTTTGAAAGATTCGACAAAATTGCAATGATTTCCTGAAGAATTCACAAAGATTTCACAAAGATTCCACACAAATTTCAATGACTTCCCAAAGATTTCAAGGATTTCACAAAGATTTCAAATATTTTACAAAGATTTCGGGTAGATTTAAAAGACTTTACAAAGGCTTCAATCATTTCTCAAATAGTTCACAAAGATTTCTGATAGATTTCAAAGATTAAACAAAGGTTTCGATAATTTCACAAATATTACCTAATATTTGAAAAAATATTTCAATATATAAAAAATATTTCAATATTTGAAAAATATTTCAAATACGACGCAAAGATTTTTAAAGAATTCACAAAGATTTCACAGAGATTTCACAAAGATTCCCCAAAGGTTTCAAAGATTTCACTAATATTTCGCAAAGATTTCAGATAGATTTAAAAGATTTCACAAAGTCTTTAATCATTTCTCGAATATTTGACGAAGATTTCAATGATTTCCCAAAGATCTCAAATATTTCGCAAATATTTCTGATAAATTTGAAAGATTGCACAAAGACTTTTATTATTTCACAAAGATTTCATATATATTTACAAGATTTCACAAGGACTTCCATTATTTCACAAAGATTTCGCAAAGATTTCAGATAGATTTCAAATATTGAACAAAGATTTCAATGATTTTCTAATGCTTTCACAAAGATTAAAAAGATTTCGGTTGAATTGCAAAGACTCCAAAATATTTCAATATTTGAAAAATATTTTAAATATTTCGGCAAGATTTTTAAAGAATTCACAAAGATTCCACGAAGGTTTCACAGATATTTGACAAAGATTTCAAATGTTTTGCAAAGATTGCAGATATATTTCAGAAATTGAACAAAGATTTCAGATATATTTCAGAAATTGAACAAAGATTTCGATAATTTCCTCATGCTTTCACAAAGATTGAAAAGGTTTCGGATAAATTGAAAAGACTTCAAAATATTTCAATATTTCAATATTTGAAAAATATTTCGCGAAGATTTTCGAAGAATTCACAAAGATTTCACAGAGATTTCACAAAGATTCCCCAAAGATTTCAAAGATTTCACAAATATTTCGAAGATTGCACAAAGATTTCAATTATTACCCAATGATTTCACAGATTTTGCAAAAATTTCGGATAGATTTTCAAGATTTCACAAAGATTGCAATAATTTTTTTAAAATGTCATGAAGATTTCACAAACATTTTAATTATTTCTCAAAGATTTCACAAGGATTTCAATAATGTCACAAATATTACCCAATATTCAACAAACATTTGAAAAATTCTGTAAAGATTTTTAAAGAATTCACAGGCATTTCACAAAGGTTTCACAGAGATTTTACAAAGATTTCACAAAGATTTAAATGATTTCTCAATGATTTCACAAAGATTTCAAATATTTCGCAAAGATTTTAGATAGATTTCAAAGATTTCACAACGACTTATATTATTTCACAAAGATTTCAGATAGATTTCAAAGATTGAACAAAGATTCCAATGATTTCCCAAAGATTTTACAAAGATTCAAAAGATTTTACAAATATTTCAAAGATTTCACAAAGATTTCAAATATTTCGCAAAGATTTCAGATAGATTTCAAAGATTTCACAAAGACTTCTGTTATTTCACAAAGATTTCAGATAGATTTCACAAAACTTCTGTTATTTCACAAAGATTTCAGATAGATTTCACAAAGATTTCTGTTATTTCACAAAGATTTCATATAGATTTCAAAGATTGAACAAAGATTTCAATGATTTCCTAATGCTTTCACAAAGATTGAAAAGATTTGGGATAAATTAAAAAGACTTCACACAGACTTCAATCATTTCTCAAATATTTCACAAAGATTTCATAAATATAAGCGAATATTTGATTACACGGGGGGGGGGGGGAAAAAAGGGTGTAAAATTGATTACGTAAAATTTGGATGGCCCCTTATTGATAGAAATAAATAGCAATTCTTTCCAAACGTTTGTTAGAAATTGATTGCCTTTTTAGCGGGACACCGTGGGATACTTCCGACAAACATGATTAATTGACTACATATTCAGTTTGATAGACTTTCTATCAAAAGAGTTTGATAGAAATATAAAGGAAATTTTTCAAATTACGGATACAAAAAACGGGTTGAAAAGTATTAATTCGAGTATCAATTTTTTTATCAAATCCTATCAAACTTTTTAGCAGGGTAATCAAAAGTGGCTGACCACTGATTCCACTAAACTACTAGGGTTTATAAGACGGGTCATTCGACACAGTATTTTCAACATCGAAAGTTGTCTTTGAACATTAATTCAATTTTCAACCAAAAAATTTAAATTTTAACCCGACAGTTGCATTTATAAACAAATTTTTGAACTAAATGATCAAATTTTCAAACAAAAAATATTAAACTTTAACCGAAAACAATTGCATTTTCAACCAAATAGTTCAATTTCCATGCCAAAAAGACGAAACATGAATTTTCAAACCAAAATATTTAATTTTTCAAAAAAATAAGTCGAATTTTTAACCAAAATAGACGAATTCTGAACCCAAAATACAGTAGTAGACTTCAATTAAAAATAATAAACTTTTAACCTAAAAGATGAATTTTCGACCTAAAAAGACGAATCTTCTACAAAATAATGGAATTTTCGACGAAAAAAAGATAAATTCTCAAACGAAAAAGTTGAATTTTCAACCAAGTAATTAAGTTTTCAAGCAAATAGTACAATTGTTAACAAAACGAGATTAATTCTGAACAAAAAGTCAAAAATGTAATAGTAGATTTTTTAAGTAAAAAGAATTAGCTTTCAACCCGAAAAGATTAATTTTTCAGAAAATAGATGAATTTTCAACAGAATAATTAAATTTTCAACCAAATAGCAGAATTTTTCACGAAATGAGATGAATTCTGAACCAAAAATTGAATGTAGACTTTTCAAATAAAAAGAATTAGTTTTCAACCAAAAAATATTACCTTATTAAAAAATAGTTGAATTTTTAACGAAATAATTACACTTTCAACCGAACAGAATTTTTAATTAAAATAGATGAATTCTGAACCAAAAATATAATAGTAGATTTGAAAAAAAAATTAACTTTCAACCAAATAAAAGAATTTTTACAACAACAAAAAAAAGAATTCTAAACCAAAAATATAATAGTAGACTTTTCAATGAAAAATAATTCACTTTCAACGAAGAAAAAGACGAATTATCTAGCAAAAAATGAATTTTTAACCTAAAAGGACCAATTTTCTATCTGAAAAGACGAATCTTCTACAAAAAAGTTAAATTTTTTTACTAAAAAAGATTAATTCTGAAGTAAAACTATAATAATAGTCTTTGCAATTAAAAATAATTAACTTTGAACCAAAAATAGTTGGATTTTCTTATTGGGTTCTATTAATTTAGTTCTCATTTACGCGAAAAACGAGGAAGAGGAGAAAGAGGGGAATAGAGGAAAGAGTGTGAAGTCTGTGATTACCGCAGTGAAAATTCTGCGCAAGGAAGCAATTAATGTTATTTCAGAATATAAATTGTGACGTTCCGCAAAAAGCAGCCCATTTTGTCGATCGTAGTTTAGGAGATATTCGCGTTTTTGTGACCCATGATTTTAAATATAGATTTTGAATTTTCAATATAAAATCATACTTCAATCAGTGCTCTATTTGGCAATATTATACTTTTATGTCCCCGAAATGACTAGATGTGGATAGATTTGATATTTGAAGACAAAATATATAATACGCGAGCTTCTGCTGGCACACTAAATTATAATCTATGTAATTACTACGTTAAATATATTTTACATAGTTTTCGTTCTCAAATATGAAAAGGAACTTTAGTATTTGAACGATCCATCAACACAAGCTTTAAATTCCTAAATATATAGCATAAAAGGAACATTCGTTTTGAACCAAACATAACTGTAAAATGTTCACAGAAAAAAATGAGGGTTCAGTAAAGTTGCGGCTCAAGTAAAAGTTGGTATCATTTAGAACTGAGGCTCCAATATTTTTTAAATCAAGTGAACAAAGGGTCCTGCATAAGTTATATTGAAAATTATTTGCGTGGATTTTTCTTGTCTTGAGATATTTAGAAATAGCAAATAAACTGCTAAATAATTCACACAAGATGACATAATTCCGTGGTTAACTACTTACCATATAAATTGTGCTGATTACCTTATAAATGCATAAACTAAAAGCTTGGTTAAATCAGCCAAAATCTTTTTTTAGACTAGCAAAAACACTTATTCGAATAAAATAAAATATTATCTTGCATAAAGCAAAATATTTTCTTAAATTAACCAAAAGTTTTATTTGGACCAACCGAAGTATTTGCTTGAATTAATCCAAAGTTAAGATGCATATGATCAAACAACTTTTACTAACTAAAAGTTTTTCTTCGGTCTACAATACATTTTGTTGTCCATATAATGACCATATTCTAGAATTGATTTGAACAAAATTTAGTTCATTTATATATTCTTATACCCTGATAAGATCATAAGAAATCATCTCAAGCAAAATCATCAAATCGTCGAGAGCAAAGATTCTACAATTAAATTCTAGAAGCACGTCAAAACTCATGAAAAATACTGAGAATCTCTTTGCTTTATTGCTACAACAAAGTCAGCGGGTCACTGGACAAGTAGATCTCCAACGCAAGAGATTACTCCGTAAATAGTGACGGGTTTCCATACAAAATCTTTGAATTCTTGAGATCGAGTATGTTTTTCTAGTGCAGCGGTTATTTCCAATAAAATTCTGTGACCAGCACAGCAACAAATAGATCGCTCAACTACAAACTACCCTTCAGAGGTACAACGGCTGGGTTTTACTGACAAGGGCCCGAACATGGATTAGGAGCGAATTGACCTGAAATATAAATAACTAAAATCACTGAAAGACGTTCGACTAAAAGAGCTTTCCTCAAAGTTTCGCAAAAAAAAACTGAGCGCAAATGTTGTTGCATGTGTAAGTGAAAAAGAGAAAAGAGTAGGATGAGCGAAAAGAGTAAAAGTCTTTAAGATCAATCTGAATTTGTTTATCTGGATGTAACCTAACTTCGGTTCTAAAATACATACATAAATTGCTTTACATCCATCAAATTTTCCCTGATTTACTATCACCTTTGTTATTACCATTAAAAATTTTCGGTTCCACTATTGTGTTTCATAATCCACTGAACTCACCAATATGACTACGAGATAAGAAAACCAAAATTTCAGCCTGCTACTAATGACTCTAAATACAAAAAATGAACTATAATAATCCTCTATCGATTCCCTTGTTCATTTTGTCTACGTTGAAGCTCTTGTGTTTCTGCTCGCTTAACACGCTTTTCGTTCTATATATTATATATATACAACACCAACATTGTATCTATTATATATTTCATTATTTGATGATACGTCTTTTGGGTAGCAAATATAACTATTTCGTTAAAAATCATTACTTTTGTTGTTCAAAACTATGTTGTTGTTATTAACCAAAAATATTGTATTGTATTGTAAAGTATATTATTAATCTCCCTTTCACGTGTTTGAGGGCTCCGTTCCCTGAACACCTTTTACAATTTCACTTGAACGCCATGCCTTATGATAAATTCAAATATGAAATTTAAAGCTTTTTCGGGTTTCAATCATGTGCAAAACTACGAATCTTGCCGACGCTTCGTGAACATTGCAGTTCACTTCTTCAGGGCTGACCTGAAACTGAAATTTTAGGTTATGTTTTTCTTATATAGATTCTGAACGATGCCTATGATTGGCCAGAGCGCCACATCGTGGGGACTGCTCGGACTTGATTGGCCAATCAAGTTTTTTTTAAAGAACGCGGTAGGACGGAAAGCCAAATCGGATTGGTATTATATACATTGTCCCTATTGATGTTACTATGGTGTTTTAAGATTTCAATTGCTTCTCTATGTTTTCTTGGAAAAACATTGTACGTTTTTGCGGTGACGGTTGTTTTGTCACATAAAATTCTATGTCCGGTTTTAACATGATGCTCAGCTGGTGCTGATTGCATGAAATGTTTTAGCCTGACCTTACTCACAACTTCCTCTACACGTTGGCTCACCGCCCTCCCGGTTTCTCCAATATAGACTTTGCCACAAGAACAAGGGATTTTATATATTCAGCGCGTCAAAATACATAAGGATAAAGTGGTCTTGTCAAATAGTCCTCACCTTTTTTTTTTTTTTTTTGTAAACGAGTGTAATTTTGATTCTGACATGGAATTTCCGCAAAGAATTATAATTTTCATTCTAGGTTCACTGTAGTAGTTTGAAAAGAATTTTTTTTCTAATTTAGAGGAAGGGAATATGTAAAGATTCAAAAAGGAGTTACTGTATTTCTGGTTTGTGATAAAAAATGTTGAAAGTAAATATAATTCTGACTTGGAACAGAGAATTTTTGGAAATAAAAGTAATTGTGACTTAAAACAGGAAATTTTCGTAAAGGATTATATTACAAAATTTTCTGTTCCAAATCAGAATTTTCATTTTTATGGCAAAAATTATCAAATGTAAAAATCTTCTGTAATTCTGACTTGGAACAGGGCATTTTTGGAAATAAAGGTAATTGTGATTTGGAACAGGAAATTTTCATACAGAATTGTATTGTAGACTTTTTTTACAAAATTTTCTGTTGCAAATCAGAATGGTAATTTTTATGACCATAGTTATCTCATGTTCGAACTCAGAATTATAATTCTTTTCGAAAATTTCCTGTTCGATGTCAGGAGTCCTTTAGAATGTTTAGAAATGTATTGAATTCTTTAAAAATCGTTTGATCTCATTGAAATATTCTTAACTCTTTTCAAATGACGGGGAAAAATTAAGAATTGACCGAGAAGAAACTGAAAAATTAAAATGACCCGTCGCTTATAGTATCTTAACTCAGTTAATTTTGACAGCACAAAAGTCAGCCCGTGTATTTTTCCCTCGTCGAAAAATGGATCTGGAGAAAAGAGCGAACATAAAATTTTGTGTAAAGCTGCGTAAATCTTGTACCCAGACTTCGGATATATTGTGTGCGGCTTACGGCGATAAAGCAAAAGTCATTTTTTTTTATTCGAATGGGCTGATTCATCGGGAGTTCGTTCCAACAGGCCAGACTTTTACCAGAGATTTCCACCTTGCCGTTATGAAGGGTTTAGTCGAAAGATTTGCTCGGGTTCGTCCTCATTACCGAGAAAATGGTAGCTGGTGGATTCTCCATGACAATGTGCCCGTGCACAAGTGTATCAAAGTCCCCAATTTTTTGGCCTCAAAATCGTTTCAAGTCATCTACCCCCCCCCCCCCCCCCCCCCCCTACCCACATTCCCAAGATTCAAAAGGAGCTGACAAGCATTTTGAGAAAAAATTCTTCAAATGAGTATAAAAACTGTCTCGAAAAATTTGTTGATCGCCTGAACGCGTGTATTGCTTCTGAAGGGATATATTTTGAATAATTTCAATTAAACTTCGCATTCCACAGTATAATGACTGAGTTTTATTTTAAGTTCCAGAACTTTTAGGACACACCGTGGAAATGAAAAGTGCCTTTTGTGCACAGTCAGAAAATTCCCTGTCGGAAAGTAAAAACTATAATTCTTTGTAGAAATTGAATGTCCAAGTCAAAATTATAATTCTTTACGAAATCCCCTTTTCCTAAGTCAAAATTACAATTCTTTACGTGAGTTCCATGCGAGTAGACAGCCTGTTTTTAATTTATTTTTAGGTCGGAAATAATAATAAGGCGTAGGGATGTAGCGACCACATCGCCCGAGAGCTCCGGCTCTTGCAGTCAGCCACGTTGCATTGGGCTAACTCCCGAATGCAACGACTTACGCGGTTACGTTACCAGTATCGCGCAATGCCACTCACAATAGACCTCTCTCTGATGGAGGCCATGGTTCAGTTCGGAGTGACAATAGGACCGAACCGAGGCGACGACCAGGCAGTGGCCCCGGACAAACGCGAGAACATTGATTTAAATGGTCCGAACAACTCAGGAGGGACATCCTTACCTGTTGGCAAATAAGCTCACCGGCGCGTAGAGGATTCATGCAGAGGTTACATGGCCGTTGGGTCAATATGCACCCGGAATATGCTCATAAAATTCCTAAGTATTTAAGAGATCAGGTATCCTTCTTGGGCAAAAACGGATATGAAGCTCTTTATCGGCAAGAAGAAGAGCAACAACCTCCAGCGAACATACCACCCGTTCCAGCAAGACCACCTTTGCAGATAGCCGATAATGCCAACATGAGAAGTAGGAGATTTTTTTTTCAGGTTAAAAATTAATTTTTTGCTCTCACACATTAATTAATTATAAAATTTCAATGAAACTTCGTCATAACATACAGCATCCTTTCTGAAATATTATACTAACAAAAGTAAAGAACATTTTTTGTCAATTTCCCAGTTAATTGAGATTATCTACTGTAAATCATTATCTACTGTAGTGGTTTCCCCTATCACTGATTTTATTTTACAAGTCGAGGATTTAAATGTACCTATTATATTTTTTGGTTGAAAATTCGCCTATTAAACTTTACATTGAGAACTCACCTTTTTTGGATTTTCAAATTCAACTACTTGGTTGAAACTTGAACTGCTTTATTAAACATTCATTTCAATGGTCAAAGACTAAACTATTTCATTGAAAATTAATTTTTTGTACTGAACATTTAACTATTTCATTATTCGTTTAAAATTGATCGTTTTTAGTGGAAAATTCAAGCCTTTGATTGTCAATTTATATATTTTGTTGTAAATTCGTCTTTGTGATAGAAAATTAATCTTCTTGATTGAAGATCCAACAACTTGGTTGAACTTCTTTGTTGAGAATTCATTTCATTTTGTTGAATATGCGTCTTTTTGGATAGAAAATTCGTCACTGTAGCTTGAAAGTTCAACTATTTGGTTGTACATTGAACTATTTGGTTGACAATTTATTTTGCTGTTGTTGAAAATTTAACTATTTGGTTGAAAAATTATCTTTGTACTTGTAGGTCGGAAATTTGACTATTTGGTTACAAATTCAACTATTTTGTTGAAAAATGAACTATTTTGTTAAAGAGTCATCTTTTTTGTTGAAAACTTATCTTTTTGGATATAAAATGCATCTTTTTTTAATGGAAAATTTATCGTTTTTAAATGAAATTTCAACTGCTTTGTTGAAAATTCATCTTTTTGGATCAAAAAGTCTTTTTTATTAAAAATACATCTCCTTTCGTAAAAAAGATTTGGATTGAAAATTAAACTATTTTCTAAAAACAAATCGTCTTTCTGGCTTGAAGATTCGACTATTTGGTTATAAATGCAACTGTTTTTGTTTGAAAATTATTCTTTTTTATTTCGAAATTCGACAATTTGGTTAAAAAATCGTCTTTGTAGATTGCAAATTCAACTATTTTGTTAACAATTTATTTCTTTTACTCGAAAGTTCAACTATTTGGATTAAAATGCGACTGTTTGGTCTCCAATTAATTTTATTGCTTATTAAAGTTTGTGAAGTCTGTTAAAATTTCATGTTTATATTTAACGAACAAGGGGAGGAGTGGAAAAAGTGTTCAAAATAGCGTGATGTTCTAGTTTTTGAGCGGCCTCTAACATACTGTCATTCAATCAAATTTTGATAATTTTTTTCTCATTCTTTTCAAAATTTAGACAACAAATGTTTACTGATAATGATTCCTGATTCACAAAGTTTGAACAATATCTGATCATTTTGAGTTTCAGGTCAAGTAACCTTAAGGGCTTAAGTTAAAGTACAAATTTTAGGTTTCATTTTAAGCCCTTTTAGCAAAGCCTTCAGCACGTCGGGTTAACATTCTGTGAGCTTTTGAAAAGGTACAAAACTCGAAATAGAGGTCTCAACCTCAATATATTCAAATTTAGTACGTGATATGCATTTTTTCTATTTTTTAATCGGTTGAGTGGTAATTTTTGGAAAGGTTCCTTATAAAAGCATTAAAGCATTTAAAAAATTTATCTAAACAATTTATAATTGACTAATTTCTGATTCAAAGACATTTAATGCCGAGTGGGGAACCTCAGATAACAATCTTGTAAAGCTCTTCAATTAGGGTGATCGCTAGAGAGATTGATCAGCAGCCTGGGTCGGAGCAGTGTTGCGGAACGAACGTGTTAATTACATAAATAGCACGAAAATTCTAGATCAATCTAAAAAATCTATAGCTTCTTCCCAACACTACTATTTCCAACCGAACGAGTCACGCATACCCCGAATGGGCTAATGGTATAATTATTATTATTATTATTATTATATTATTAAGCCGTTTCCCTTTCGGGGTAGGCGTGAATTTCTCGGTGGTAAAGTTGTGATGTGTGGATGGGTATATAGGTGAAGGGTAGATAGGTATATAGGTTTAAGGTATAGATATTATTGTAGGAAAAAAGCCGGGGGAACCTAACACTGCTAAAATCGATAATTTTCTAAGTATCACATGCCCTTAATATGTATCAAAGGATTCCTATAAACGGGCTCTCTTGGCATGTATGATTGTATTATGGTATACAGGTGAAATAGCCTATAGCTAACACGGCCTTGCTAGCTCCCTGGGTCGGGGCCTCTCCCGGGCCGACATCTAGTTTAGAATCGGGACGGGAATGGCCTACGGTCCGCATAGTGACTAAGAAACAGCCCTCCGTTGGTACCATGACCTGCGAACGGATATTAATTGAATGTCTCACTTAATGTGACTATCCCCCAAAGCCATGTGTGTAAAGTGACCGTGACCGGGCCCGTAACACTTTGTCACCTAGGGGTACGAAGGTGTTCTAACCGCCTCGAGGGGACACGGGCCGACCTTCCCGAGTAATCAGTCCTATCACTCTTAGCCTTGTACGCGGGGCTCTGCAGGGGCGGACGTTTCATTTCCCTAGCTACTCGTGGGACTTCGGAATCTGTAAGTGGGGAACCATCTGGGAGTAACTTTGGCGATACTAATGACGGGGCTTAAACGAAACGGAAAAACACGACGAGCTAGATTATCGGAAACTGCCAGAAAGAGGAGACGCCAATAGTTAAATCAATGGGACGCAACAACCGGCCAGACGGGGACTCCAAAGAGCCCTCACAGCATAAAATATCGGCGGGATATCCTAGGAATGTTGCGAATGATATCGTACAGGGCGGAAATGTCGATATCCTTGGTATGTCCCAAGGATATCTCAGAATATCCTGAGGATATCCCATTAATGTCCCAAGTATGTTTCCAAGATATCCCAATTCGATAATTTGGTTATCTTTCTTTGGTATTTTTTTGGAGATTTTGTACAAAGTATAACATTATGAAGTACATCATAGTAGAGTCCCCTCTAAAGTCACTTCCAGGTAAATTCCACCGTGGCTGTCAGTGTGCGAAAACAATCGCGCAATAAGTGACGCTCTAACAAAAGTCAACAATTTCTCCAAGATTCGTGCCGGATTATAATCTATTCTCATTTATATTGTGCAAACCAACGCGTTATATATTATTTTGATTGTTTTTTGTCGTAAGAACTGATTTTTCCGTTATACACATATAGTGAAAAGTGCGATCTCGAAACTGTGCAATTTAGAGGTTATATATGCAATAACAGCTAACTCCAGCACTATCCGACTGCTATGAAATATCTTCGCTTACGAGTTCCACTTGATGGGTGAAATTCATCCGTCGGCAGAGAGGCGGCGCTACGATCGTCCTGTTCCACAAAAGCATCGAGTCACATAGGGAAATTAATGATTAATTAAAAATAAGAATATTCCCGGTTAGTTCAGTTCACGAAATTAATACTGATCATTCTTTGATGTGTATGATTGATATTTAGAAAAATTTTAAATCATTAAATTATAAAAAAATTATTTAAAAAAATATATTTTAAAAGTGCGATATATCGCTGGATTCTATCAACTACAGCGATATATAGCACTTGGATTGTAAGAAATAGCTTATTCTATCGAATACAGCGATATACAGGGTGTCCCAGTACTCAAGGTACATTTTTATATTTTTGAATTCCTCATAAAAATGGAGTTGAATATAATAACAAAAATTTGTTGTAAAGTTATTAATTAATAAGTAATTAAGAATGAAAATATCGTTTTCTTTAGAATACACGTTGAATTATTTTAACTTCCTTCGAGTATTTCTACTTATGTAGAATTCAAACGAATTCTTAGAATTCACTTGTGGTCCTTTGAATTCTTTTGAAGTTTTTTGCAATTGTCTTGAAACCTTTACAGCACACCATAAATTATTTTGAATTTCTCCATGTCTTCTGCATTCTCTGAAATCTACTCAATTCTCTGAATTCTTATGAATTTTCTGAATTCTTCTAAATTGTCTGAATTCTTTGAATTCTTTGAACTCTTTCAACTTCTCTGCAATCTTTTGAATTCTATGAATTCTTTTGTATTCTCTAAATTCGTTTGAAATTCTATAACTTTTTTTAATTCTGTGAATGCTTTTGAAGTTTGTGAATTCTTTTGCACTCTGTGAATTCTTCTGAATTCTCTAAATTCTTCTTTTTAAGGACTTCCCAAAGTTTACTTCTATTTACCTTGTCAAATGCTTTTTCTAGGTCAACAAATGCACAGAAAACTTGAAGGTATTTCATATATTAAATTTCAGATTTTGAATTTTGAAAACTATTACGTGTACAAATCAGTTCTACCCCTTTTTAAGCAACTTTTTTTTTTATTTATAAAAATCTGACAAAATGCAAGTATTAATTAATATAGTGGCCATTGGCTTCTACTATTCTTCGCCAACGCTCAGGCAATTGATGAATTCCATGGCGAAAGAAGGCGTAATCTTTTGACGCTATAGTCATCCACCATTTTTCGCACTTCAGCTTCAATTTGAATTTGGTGCCCAGCTAAGCTGTTTTGTAACGAGCGAAAAAGGTGGTAATCGGACGGGGTAATGTATGGACAGTAAGCCGGATGCGGCAGAATTTCCTATATGATTATGATCTCTTTCCTTGGATTTTTTTTCGCCAAACGGTTCAATTGAAAAGAGTAACGTTCGCCAGTGTTACTCAATTGAACCAAAGAGTAGTAGAAGCGAATGGCCCCTATATTAATTAATACTTGCATTTTGTTACATTTTTATAAATAAAAAAGTTGCTTAAAACGTGTAGAACTTATTTGTACACCTAATAAATCCGCAAGTAACTCCTTTTAATAAGAAAAATCATAGAAAACCTTGTGCGAATTGAGAAACATTTTTGTTTTTCCAATAATATTGAGCGGTAAATTAAAACTTTAAAATTATCTAATAAATTATTAAAAATATTAGTTTTTTATGTCAGTGCTTTTCGCTGGAAATTAATATTTTTTAAAAGGATTTTAATACGAAATCATAAAATTTCTAATAAATTTAGATTGTGTTAGTTTTCTTCGCCTGAAATTGGTATTTTTATACAAAAATCATCATCAAGATTCCCAAGTTTCAACAATTTTAGGTTATTTTAGCGTTTTATTTTAAATTTTATCTTTTTCTTTTAAACAAAGATCATTATATTTTGAAGGTTCATAATTTTCAAGTAATGTTACATTACGTTAGAGTTTTACGCCAAAAATTGGCATTTGAAAACAAAAAACATTATAATTTAAACAATATAAGATTTTGAATCTTTCAACAATTTTGGATTATGTTCATTTTTTTCGTCGTATATTGGTAGTTTTAATAGAAAAAAAAAAAATTCAAAGAAGATTCACAACTTTTAACAATTTTAGGATATGTTAGCGTTTTGCAACAAAAGGTGAAAACTGGTATTTGAAAAGAAAAATCATTATATAGTTCGAGCAAGATTTGCAATATTTGAACAGTTTCAGCTTATATTACATAATATATATTATATATAACCTTTATCAGAAAAAATCGTTTTTTTAAACACATATGATCATATTTTAAAAGTTCATAATTTTTTAACTATTTTAGGTTACGTTAGTCATTTACAAAAAAAGTGGTATTTTTTATTAAAATTTCTTTAAAAAGAATATTAACGTATTTCAACAATTTTAGGTTATGCTAGAATTTTACAAAAAAAATTGTTATCTGAAAGGCTGCTTCTAGTCGTACCGAAAAGTTGGGAGAGTTTGGAAAAGGGAGACTACTGTCCGTCCAAAAAGTTTAGGCAGCTCGATTTTTGTGCAGATTTTCATGAAAATCTCAGCAAAAACAAAAAAATTCTAAAAATATGAGACAACATGCATGTTGCAGGCGAAGGTTTTGGCAATATTTATACCAAGTTTCAAAATGTTCAGATAATTAGCAATTATTTCCGGGCGAGTGAAAGGTGAAAAAGCATAATAATCCTATGATCATTTCAGAATACTTAAATTTGAATGGCTGTAAGTCATTAAAAAAAAATTATGAAAAATCTGTCAAAAATGTATGGGGCTCGTTGATCCTTTCTGTGTCCAGTCATGATATTTAGAGCCAGAAATAATTATTTGTTAATAAGTTATAGACAAAAGAATGGGGAGGTGTCATCTCCCGAACTAAGGAACGTACATAAATGATTCTTGAAGCAAATTACACATTTTTGGCTTCTGACAATGTTGTGCGTTTCACCAATGAGCAAAAAGTTGCACTTGAATGTTTAAAAAATTATTTTCTTCTTGGAAAAATACAAAAGACTTTATGATAGGTCGAAACGTCTGTTTGACTTGTAAAAAATCAAGCATTTCTTATTTCTGGATCCTAAAGCCAATTACAACATCAACGACGAAGAATCTATTTAACAATATTGTCATTTTTATTGAAAAAAGTTTGTTCACTGGAAATAGTTTCAACTATCGTGAGAGTGATTGACAGTTACAATTTCTATAAAACAGTATACACAATTTTTTCAGAAAATTGTGGAATTTGTGCCTTTTCAATTTCGGATTTTCCTTTATCATTTTAATTGCTTTTTCTTGCATCAAATTGCTTCAAATTTTTGTAAGACAGATTTTCTGTCACTAATTCTATGTAAGAATTAACATTAGATCATTCTTATTGTCTATTCTTGTAATTTTATATGTCACGAATTTTTCATATATAAAAAAAAACCATTATTGATCCATTTTACCAGATCAATAAATCGGTTATCTGAGGCCAACAGACACATAAATCATGCAATTTATATTCACCTGTCATGAAAAAAAAATTTGGCGAAAGACGAGTTCTGTAACGGAAAAATGCCAAAACTTTTCATTTCTTCATTTCCATTGCTTATAAAATGAACGAATAGAATAACATAGTACCATTTTCCATGATATCTGAGTTATCCTAAATGATTCAGAGGAGTCCAAGTTTGATGAAATCGCTCATTCAGAGATGTAAATAAGAAGTATACCTCAACAAGAATCATTTTTTGAAAAGTATTGTATTCCTTAAAGTGAATTACTTCATCTCTTCCTAATGTTTCAAAAGGATTTCTATGAAAGAAAAACCTAATTTACACTAGAGACAAAAACTAGTCTTGACTTGATTATCTTGATTATTTTGATAACTTGAATTCATTATTACTTCACGCCAAATAAGAATTGGACAAAAAGATAGAAATTAAAAAAAAACAGCATCTTTCTAGCATTATTAAAATATAATATTAGAACTAATTATAATACATTGTTTGAACAATTACTATTATAAACATTGATGAACTGTCACTTCCATCTAATTGAAAATTGGTCAACAAATGGAAAATTTGTGAGAAAACTGCGTCTTTTTAACTTCATTCTATGAGAGAATTGCTAAATACAATAATAAATTGTTTAAACAATTCACAAAAATATATAATTTTCAGTATAAAGTAATATTTTATGTATTAGAAACCATTCGCATCAAAGAAACCGCAAAAAAATTATAATTAGCGCCAAAAACTCGCAAAACCCATTTTTTCACTTATGGGGTGTCTTTGAAACCCTGTAAAACAGACTTATGGGGGTGATATTCGACAAGTGATACTTTCTTCGTATTTTATGGCTAATTGTGAAGAGACATTTTGAGTTTCCACTCGATTAAGATAATGTAGATTCGAACAAATTTGGGGGGTGTCCCCATAAAAATTCGAAAAAAATTTTTTGGACCACCCTATTGAACACACATAATGAAACATATACCACTTTTTCGAATATCTACATAATTTCAGATAATGAAGGAAGAAATAAATTCTAAACTTTTGCAAAAGATTGTTTACAATATTTACAATTGTTGATGTTTCATAAAAATGGTGACTAACAGTCACTCTCACAATAGTCTCCGCTCGCGCTCCGGGGAGTCTGCCTCCGAAAATTTTACGAGGGGTCCATTGGGCAGGGCCTGAAAATACACACTCAGCTAATACTGAGAATCGCTGCATTTTTTTCTATTGTTCTTTTCTTCTTGTTTATAACGCAAAAAATAAACATTTTTTCTAAAAGCCGAATCTAGCCGGCAAAACAGACCAATATTTAGATGAGGTATGCAAAATATCAGACAAAAATATTTAACCGTGTGGCCGGAAACTGGAACCCGTTTTATAATGCTTAAGGTCTTGATACATTTTCTTCTTTTCTTTTTCCTTGGCAGAGATGTTGTATTCAGAGGGAGCCGAGAATTCGATCTCGAATATAGTTCGTTTCTGGAAACTGCTGTCCAAAAATCTTAGTTCCAGAAAATTTGGCACTTCTCGTTTTTGTCAATCGAGTCTATCTCCCTTGAAGCGTTCTGCAGGGTAGGGTCGCGGCCAACACCGTAAGAGCGACAAAGATGGTAATAAAGCACTCTTAGGGCCGCATTATGTCTGTAGATATCCGAGCGCGTAGCGCGAGGTAAACACATCATCGAGCGCGAAGCGCGAGATAAATATATTATCGAGCGCGAAGCGCGATAACCGAAAGTCGCGCGCCCTAGGCGTGCTCAAACTTGCGAGCTAAACGAGCCGCGCGCAAAGGGCGCGATGATAATGTGCCTGCCCAGCGGGCAGATTTTTTTTAATTCATTCATTATGTTCATAATTAAAAACCCCAGATAATACATATAAAATATATATAAAAGCCCCAGGCTCATAAGCAGACTTGGAGAGATAAATTTTCCTGATCGGGTAAAAAAATCTTGTAAAAAGGCGTTTATTATTTACTGTCATTTTGGATGAATGGTGATAAATCGATTTAGAACTATACGAAAATCTTTCTATTTATTTTCGCGTTTTATCCTAAAATAACAAGGGCAACACAGGAAATTAAAAAAAATTTCTCATTTATAATCTCTAATCTAAATCGTCTAAACTAAATTGAAACTTTACTAAAATTTTCTGATATAAGTAAGTACTCTACTGAGACATTTTCAGAACACATATGTATTAATCAAACGAAAGGCATGTTAAATTTATAATTTTGGGTTAATGGAAAATAAAAATAGAATAATTATGGACTTTCTAATTTGAGTCATATATGCCAGTTTTATGACGTTTTTTACAGTTTCGTATAAAAAGTTATTCAAACAAAAAAAAAAAAATCTACTAAATTGAACACGTAGAAAAAACATGTTTCTTCATTTACAAGTCAACCTTATACCGGACTTTTTTTAAAAACTTATATAAAATAGAATAATAAAGAACCATTTGTTAGAAATCAATTCCCCTTAACAAATAATCTTTCCATCTTCTCTCCAAAATGTTCTCAAAATTAAAATTAAAATATATTAGTATTACTTTAATATTAACGTTACTTATTGTATTGAAGTTACTGAAAAACATACGTTGTTTGTAACTGTTCAGGAACTTAGTTGCTTTTTTAGTCAAGTAAATTGTAACGTAACTTACTATCAGCGCAAAAATTATAGGCATCTGCCTTTTGAACTTAACAGCTCAGCCAAAATATGCTAGAGTAATAAGTAAATAGTCATTTGAAAGCTGATAGTGTTTCACGGAAATTAGCTTGAAGACAAAAAATGCAAAAAGATTTTTGTGCTTTGTATACTGAAAAATGTAAAAAAAAAGTAAGGAATTTTTGGATAGACTATATTTATTTACAATCTACCGGAAGGATGTGATTGTTTTATTTTTGGTGGAAATTGTGATATTTTTAGACATTTTTTTGTTAGAAAGAAAGTGTTAGAAACTAGTGCGGGTGTATATTTTTTTGCTGCCGGTCAGAAGACAATCTTTGTTGGCATCTGAATTAAAAGGATACAATCAGCTCAAACAATTTTACTCCACTCCTGCGTTTAACATCGTTCTCATAAATGTTTCTTTCCAAGATTCGTAATTTCTTCCTTGAAATAATTAATACTTTCAATGTAAATTTAAAACTACACTCTTCAGTAGAGCGAAGTAAAAATGCTAAAATTAATCTAACCGTTTGAGCTGAGGGATAAAAATTTGGTTTTCCGACATCCAAAATAAGTAAAGAAAAAAAAAATTGAAATCTGTTAATGTTCTGTTCTCTTTTTTAAATATACAATATGAAAATATCGAAATTAAAAAAATTGCCTTATTAACTTTTTTTTTGAAAATGTATAAAAACATGTTTTTTGGATAGATTCAATCCTGAAATTTCTTCAGCTTGAACCAAAGGAAATATTATTTTTTATTCATGGGAAACATTTTTTTCGTGGTATATATAACGTCCCAAAAAACCCTAATTCGAGACCATTTTTGTCCCAAAATGCATATTTTCAAAAAAAATTTTAAATCGTTAAAATTTTATTGATTTAAATCAGATTTTCAGGGTAGTGTTAAAACTTCAATATCAGAAAACATTGCCCTAATAGACAAGATAACAGAAAACATGTTTAGCAGAAAAATAGAATCAACCTTCGTCATAAATGTGTGTTGGCCCTGAAAAGGGCCGATTGTATGAATATTTAGTGCAGGTCGGAATTAAGCACGTTCTCCACGGATTCGGCGAGCCAATTGGATATCTTTAGGCATGATGGTGACATGGACATTCCTCCTCAGATTTTATGAGGTTGTCGCAAAATTCCTTGAAGCGGATGATATTGTCAGTATCTTCTTTCCACTTCGGTGTTTTCGGGATCTTCTATACCTCTCTCCAAAAAGTCTCTACCTCATTGGGCTTGGGTGGCTTGTTAACAGAAACAGGGTGTTCACTGAAGAGGTGAGATGGTTCAGTGAGAAATATTTGATTCTCCCTGATCCATCTCTCCCTCTTCTTTATCCTACTCCTTGCGTCAGATAAAAGCCGTATTTTATCAGCAATATGCTGCTTGCTTGTCAGCAGCTTTGACTTGTTTAGTGTGTGATTCAAGATCCTCAGTTCTTTGGCGAACTTTCGAACCCTTTCCGTGAATGGTCTACCTGATGTTATGTAGTCAATCACACATTGAGCACGGAACGCATTCTGTCTTGCCCATCATATATATATATATATTAAAAACTAAAGGTTAACAACCACCGCAGGTTCCCACTCGGACCAACTGCCATCTAAAAAATGACATTGGCTCCCAGTAGGACCGCGGTAAATCCCACTCATGGCCACGTCTCACAACCGTGCGATGGGTGGTCACAGGACACGACGAAATCACAACGACAGGCCGGCAAAACCCTCGTGTGTTTTGAGGGCACAGAGCGACCCAAGCATGACAGCTTTCTGCATCCATCTCGCAAGTGGCTTGGCATATTTTTGGCATGCGGGTACGGCTTTAAGGTTACGAACAGGTAATAGTTTCGCACCTCTAAAAGCACCTATCGTATGCGCGAGACAAATTCGCAATAGAAAAGGATACAATGAGTATAGTCCTCATTTGGCCCTACAAGCCCTATGCCATAGGCCCTTGTTAGTTCCTAAAAGTGCTGAAAATGGAAAATAAGCAGGAGCACAGAAGGCCAACAGGTCCAAAGCAGACCCAAATTACAACTTGGGCCAAATTATAAGTTTTATTCTGATTAGCACTATCGCATCTAATTTCTGTTTTAACAGATCTTTTAAATATATCTTTAAAGATTATAACATAAAAAACTTTGTGAAGAAACCACTAAAATTAATTTATCCAGTAAATGTAAAATACAGTCGGACACGGATATAACGCCACCGCATATATCCCTTCCGAGAATTGACGCTGCGCCGCGGGTAGGTTTGTGGGGAGCTGCGCGAGGTGTGCGGGGTTCACGAAGGCGTGACAAAACAGGAGCGTTTCCGTGAGGCGCTATACTCTAAGGGCCTACCTGTGCAAGTGCGTCATGAAGTTACGGTAGTTCACTCGAAGTGGGAAGCACACATATAGCGAATAAGCACGATGGCGAGCTCAAGTCGACCAACGTGGGGCTTTGATGTCTAAAGCCAACTGAAGCCGATGGGCCTCTGGTGGGATTCCGGGGCCGTTCTGAAGTCGAAAATCGAATGAACCTCTTTTTTATCTCCACACGTTAGTAAAAGGGGTCCTTTCGATTTTCGACTTCGTAACGGTCCCGGAGTCCCACTGCAGATTATTTCGTACGATCGAATTAGACTGTCTTTGACATTGACAATAGCGACATCTGACACGAAAATATATCTCGTGAAGTAGTATCGCGAAGTTATTAGAGCAATGTTTATGAAAAATAGCAGTAAATATCAATTAATTTCAATTAAAAATATTATACTACGGTTGAAAATTAATTATTTACTATAAGATTTCTTGTTAATATCTAATTGAAATTAAAATTTCTTCTGAATTGGTGGCGCTGTCGTAGCTGCCAAGAGGCTCTACGATTCGACAAAGAAAACAAAGAAGAAGAAGAAGTATTGGATAGACAGAGATAGAGAGAGTATGATCGTTTCGAAACGTAATCACGTAATTGGAACACAATCGGATCGTCTCTGTCTATCACACATGGTAGAAAGAGAGGTCCGATCGACTTCAGGCATGGAAGTCCCACTGTAGTGTTTTATATTGTCAAACTGTCAAGTGTTGATGTGAGAATGGTCAAAACTGCCTCTTTCGTGGGCAGTTAATCTAATATTTATAAAAGTAAGTGATTTTCTGTTAAATCACTTCTTCGTATGTCTGGTTTTGAAACTGCGTCATCATTATGCACTATATAGGCAAAAGTGCGTATTTCCCACTTGAAAAATAATGCATAGTTTGGCCATTTACAAAAAGTTGGGTAAAAGAATATTCAAAACCGTCAATTTGTCAGATCTTCACGAAAATCGGATGCATTTTAATATCGTTAATAGTAACTTTCCTTCCGCCATTTTGTTTGAAAAAATTTTGAGTCGATATTTTAAATAAGTCACTCACAACCCGTGAAATCACAGATTTACACGAAAGTCGTATGGATTTTAGTAACGTAAATAGTTACTTTCGGTCCGCCATTCTGTTTTTATTTTTATTTTGAGTCGATATTTTAAATAAGTTACTTCAAAACCGTAAATCTATCGATTTACACAAAAGTAGCATGTATTTTAGTAACGCAAATAGTCACTTCCGGTTTGCCATTTTGTTTTTTCGAAATTTTGATTCGAGATTTGTAATCAGCAAGTTCAAAAACTTAAGAATCAACTTCCAATTTTTAGATACGCGCATTTGTCTAGTTTTGCCGATTTTTCATGTAATCTAGCCCACTGTGCAGCGCTTTAATCCATATTTGGAGCAAGATTTCACACCTTGTGAATTAATGTTTGAGTTTGGAATTATTTGAAATTGTCTAATTTATCAATCTTTTCAATTAGAAAGTCTTCAAATGAGCGATTAAAACTCAGGAGTTGAAAATTTAAATTAATCCGGTCCAATTTGCACCTTAAATTAAAAAGGATAGATTAAACTAGAACTTTTGAACCCAAATTCAATACGTTCCTGAGTCTGTCAACTCCTAATTCAAATGTACCATTCTATTTTTTTCCATAAGATTGCTTTGGATAATTATATTCGGACATAAGGATATGGATCTACTGACCTATGTAATATGAAAATTATATTATTCATAATATTAATATAAAACGTTGCGACTGATAAGAAACTTTTACGAGTAATATAGGTTAGATACGTTGACGTAAGTTCATTGCATTGATTACACGCGATTATTATACAAGTTTGCGAGCCTATAACGGAAGTTCCGTAGATCAATATTATGATTATGGTTATTGTAGAGTTTAGCGTTCGCCCCATGTTACTAGGAGTGGATTTGTGCGATGGTCAACACTTCAGCGATTTCCTCGTTTGGAGTCCTTTCCTTTCCTTTTAACCAAACGACTGTATTGCTTGCCGCAGTGTTCGTTTTGAAGTTGCAGTATCGTCTCCACTTTCTAAAACGTTAGGCGTTACAAACTATTAAAATTTGCGACCTTTCACATGCATCCAATCCATTGCTACGATTCCTAATCGCCGTCCTTTAAATCTAACCCACTAGTTTTACTTGTTACAAATTTACGTGACCTATAAGCTCAGCAAATTCGTTCGAAACGCGTTTTATGATTTAAGTTGCACTCTTGTAATGAGAATAATTAATATAAGCTGTTGAACAGGAGTGCGAAAAATCATCAGTATGTTGAAAGTGCATTGCTTCTTAGGAGATTTACTACTGAATCAGCTTGCACAACTAAAAAAAAAAGACTGAAAATTTTGTCTATTTTTTTAAACACCTTTTTAATGTTATGAACTGTTTACTTGTATAAGCAGTACAAAAAGTTCTGGGTTGACATATGCATACATACATATATAAATATACACCACCTATCTCACGGTCGTGAGACGTGGTTACGGCACCCGATCCCGACGAAATCCCGCGGTTGTCCTTATGACAAACTTTTAAATATATAAACAGGTTGTAGCTGATATAAAAGTTGTATCTTCAAATTTTAAACAATAGTGTGAAGAAGGAATAAAAATAAAAGAATTATTGGCTTTAGAATATAAACTACTTTCTAAGAGACTGGAATTCTCTTGGTTGCTATAGTCATTGCCTGTGAATAGTGGTGATCAGAAAAATTTACTACTACGGAAATTCGCTAGCATATCGCAGATTTTCTGGATACGGCGATTCAAGTTAGCCATCCCTGGAAATGTAAAAGGGTTTTACTAAATTTAGATGGGAGGGACCGAGTACAGAAGTGAATAGATGTGGAGAATCGAATTTCATGTGGAAAGTAAATTGTACAATGATATCCCTAGTAAACATTTTTATTAGAAACCAAATAGAAACCTAATAGGATGTGGCTTCTGTCAGGTCCTATTACTTTCGAAAGTGGGTTTTGTTCCCGTAGCTCAGTGGTCGCCCTCTGGACTTATACACTTAGGATCGCTGGTTCGAGTCTCGAGGCATGCAATTTTTATTAATTTTTTTTCGAAATGACCTTGACCACGAATTAAAACGAATTTTTACTGGGATATAATAATCTTGAACAAGTAAACGTAATACCGTTTTTGAATCTTCCATTTTGAAATGGGGCGGATCAAGAAAGGTATTTAAATTTTTTAGATAAAAATGAATCTGTTTTCCCCATTCGATTTCTTCACAAGAAAATAACTCGAGAGAAACTGACCGTCACTTGGTTCACTTTCTGAAACAGCGCCTTTTTCCCAGAGCTGTTTGATTGAATGGGAAGTATCCCTAAACTCAGATTAAGAAAGATGTCTCTGTTTTGGTATACATTTCTGAACTACCTTCTTTGCAAAAGGAATTCGGTACCCCTGTATCCATTGAAAATTAAAGTGTCGCTAGTTTTTTTCCAAACATGAATGAATAATTTTAACCTGGCGGCCGTTTTACTTACATTTAATGTCGACGACGGTTCGTCTGCGAATACCGAGGCCGGTTTTGCCCGCCCTGACGAGATGAGTTGTAGCTATTCTTCGGCGGGCCCTTCGAGTTTAAAGCTGACTGATTGTTAGAGTAAGAAGCAGCATTAAATCCTGATAAACCCAACTGACCTTTAAACTGGAAATCCCGTTTTGGCTTCTTTGCAGGAATATTGGGTGGGGGTGGCTCTTAAATATCCTTGTATTGCTTCTCCATAGCCTGATCCGCTATCAAACGTTCAGGAAAATTCTCACCATATAGAAAATTATCCACTGGTAAATCCTCAGATATATTCTTGACGATTCTGTTAAGGTTAGGGGTGATAAACGCTCGTCTAGTTGCGGAAATTCTGTGGAAAATGTCTGCTAATAATCGACCTGCATCGCTGAGGTTAGCAACAAGAGAGGTATTTTCTTTATTTCCCGACTTTAAACAAGCTCTCAGCGCAGAACCAATTGCGCACAAGCCAGCACCAAGCTGCTGCTGTGACAGAGCCTGAAATTTATCTTTCTTGATTGTAGCGTCGGTCATCGTTCGCTTTATTTCAGAGTTGATAGCCGGAGGTTTAACAACAGTGAAATTTGTAGGCCGAGGGTATTTCTGCAATATTTCCTTCTTTATCTCGGCTGTTAATCCACTTTTAATTATCTCTGCCCATCTTTCAGCCAACGCCTGATAGATATTTTCCGCCTGTAAATTATCCTTGTTTGGATCCTCTCCGAGAATTTTTAACAATGACTCATCAAGCTATGGGTCTTTGGCTGCTTCATTGCCCTTCTCCAAAGGGTTAGGGTCCGACACTTTTTGAACGTTCGATGAAAATATAACCTCACTTCCGACAAGCGGTGGTTGTGGCTGTACACTAAGATAATTATTATGCTCACCTCTCATGACGGGCGGCAAAGAGTGAGAACGATATTCAAAACCCCGGTTGGGCGGTCGTAATACGGAACTACTGGGTGTCGAGGAATATCGTGAAACACTACGTTCACGGGAGCCACTGCGACTTGAAAAACGGTTCCTTGAGCGTGATGGCCGACTCGATCTAAGTAATCAAAGAACAATAATTTGAGTATGCGAGGATTCGTCGCGCCCCGCAGGCAGCGATCAAATCAGTTAGATCGAGGAAAGAAAACACGCTGAGAATAACAGATGAATGAATGCCTACCGGCCATAATGCAACGTATCTCTTGGATAGCGTTCACGATTATCTAACCGATGATGGTATGACTCGACGCTTGGTGAGCGACGGGAACCATGACGTGAGCGAGAACGCATGACAGCACGCCTGCTTTTTCCATTTTTCTCTCTAAACGTTCAATTTTCCTTCTGATTTAATAGCTAGATCATCTGCTCCAACTCTTCCTTTTACGATGAGGACTTCTTTCGGATGAATATTCACTTCTTTTTCCCATCTTTATAGTTTGTTCAACGTAACGACGTGGATCAAAACCGCACACAAAAACACAATGATGGTTTCCCCTAGCAACGTGTAAAGGGCGCTATTGGAGCACGCGGGCAACTTCAATTTGCTTTCTTTTAAATATTGTGGATAAACCGTGTAGGATTGGCACTACTACATTATGACCACACATTCTTACCTCGATTTTATTAATTAAAGTTACAATGAACCTTATTCGATTGACCTTGCATGCGTGAGAGTATATGTGTGTTTTCACGTACAGCGTGACTTATGTATATATAAACTCAATATTCAAATAATTTTAGATTATTTAAACTAAGTTATGTTCTATTGAAAATACAAATACCGTTTATTGTGATATGTCTTTATTATGCCTCATTTCTCTCTCTCTCTCTTCAATAAGTTAGAGTTTTATTTACTTGCTACTGTTTATCTTTAAATAATTAATCGTATAAGTATTCTCATTTATATTGTATCTTGCTGAAAAGTAGTTTAGATAAACTATTTATTAAAAATATCTTATAAATTTCTAATGAAAATGTTTCTCTATTAAAGAATATAAAAATTAAGTGAACAAATTAATGTAGTTGCTTCACTGCTTAAATGTTTTTAAATACATTTTTCAGTAAATATATGTAGGTTCTTATCAAGTCCGAATTAGGTACGCAAGGGTGTTTAGTAGGTCGCTGACCACTAGCAGTTAATTTAATTATAAACGACATAATCATTTAGTGTGGATCGCTATCACCTTCTTTGAAGATTGCATGACATGTAATGAACTTGGAGAATATCAACAAGGATTCCCCATACGTCAGCATATTAATGTTTGCTGTGAAATGCGATCTGTCGATTCGCTCTGAATGCGTAATATCTTTATTACGAAATTAGAAATTCAAAGTCGATCGTGGAATGGATTGTTAGTAACAGGGTCAGGACTCCAACAAAAATTAAGTGGTTTTTTTCTGATATCTGTCAATTATTTCTTTAAATCTAAGATAAATGACCTAATAGCTATGCTGATTAGGAAGTACTTATTGGTTCTGCGGTTACGGAGGTACAATTGTAAAATTGAACTTTGTCTGCATTTAATTTCGTATGTAACGAAAAAGAAGGTAACGGCAGTTTCTTCAGCTTTCTTTTTGTTGTTTTCGACCTAAAACATATACGTCACATAATTTTGACGTAATGTTTCCGCAGCTTCACTATCTTTCAATATTCTCTTATACTAATCTCACTTTTAAGGCAAATTATTTCCAAATTATCCAAATAATAGACAAACGTCACAAAAGTGACCCCTCATTTTGTTAAGTTCCTGGAGTAGGATGATAAGGTTTTTGGAAACTCGTAGACTGATTGATTGCTTGATTAAGTGTTTCTACACATATTTTTCAGTAAGTTTATACAGGTCGCTGGCAGTGATTAGTAACTAAAAACGCTATAATCACCTGCTGCGAATAGTTATCATCGTCTTTGAAGACTGCATGGAATGTATTGAACCTGGAGAATATCAACGCGGATTCCCCTCACGTCAGCATATTGGTGAGTTCTATGAACAGCAGTCTTTTGATTTGTTCTGGATAGACTTTGTCTATCAGCCTCTCGGAATATTGCATGATATCTAATGAACTTGGAGAATGTCTATACGGATTCTCCATATATCAGCATATTCATGGTTTCCATGAACAGGTAATTGTCGATTTGTTCCGGATACCTAATATCCTAATTACATTTGAAATTAGAGGACCGAAGTCGTTAGACGAAAATCATATTAGTAACAGGTTGCTAGTCTTGTTTCTAAAGCCATATACTGTATGTGGCTTGAATGGTTTTGAACATATTTTTCAGTAAGTCTATATATATGTTCTTATGATGTGCGAAGTGGTCACGTAAGGGTGTTTAGCAGGTCGCTTACCGCTGGCAATTATTTTAAATATAAACGAATTATTCACTCAATGCGAATCGCTATCATCTCCTTTCAAGATGGCATGGCATGTATTAAACTTAGAGAATATCTATGCAGATTCCCCGTAAATCAGCTTATTGATGGGTTCTATGAACAGCGATCTTTTGAATTGTCGCGGACAGACTTAAGGTCGTTAGCGGAATATGTAATTTGTAATAGGATGTTAGGTTTTTCCAAAGTCATAGACTCATCGACTGCCTGCCTAAATGTTTTTACAAATATATTTCAGTGAGTATATGTCGCTGGTATCGTTGTTGAAGACTATGTGACATGTATTGAACTTGGAGAATATCAATCTGGATTTCCCGTGCGTCAGCATATTGATGGGTTTACGCATAATCTAGGCCTATCTGTAAAAAATGGTAATTGTAAACTCGGCTGAAGGCGCCCCGGCCCAGACGTCTTTACAATGTCAGGAATGGTAATTACTAAGCCGTCCGTCACCCTCTTAATATTACTGATCTTGATCTTTATCAAAGTCTGTGCTCTTTGAGCAGTGCTTAACGCAATGAGCATTGCTGTCTTAAAAGTTAAATTTTGAAAATTCACAATATCAAGTTTCTTTAAATAATCTAAAACAATGGTAACGTTCCGAGTTAAGGCATATTTTGGCTAAGCGGGCCTTAGCTTAAAAACTCCCTTCAAAAATCTAATAATACTGGGGTGCTCGCCTACCTGATTCTCAGAAATTAAAGAGATTGCACTTCTATATAGTGATATTCTTGCGTAAACTTCTGATGGAATATACGATGCTAGTAAAATAATTCTCCTAGCTTCAGCCCATTGCTAAATGTCTTTTGTAAGTTTTGAAAGCTTATCGAATCTGATGCCACCCATTCTGTTTATATATGAGAGCGCAGTGGTGTTATCAACTCGGATCAAAATTTGAGAATCTCTCACTCCTGAAGCTAATGACTGTAAAGCTATTTTTATTGTTAGTAATTCTAGATAATTTATATGATGTTTTTGTTGGTCTTTAGTCCAAAACCCAAAAACTTTTTTAGTACCACTTGTTGCTCCCCAACCAGTAGTTGAAGCATCAGTAAAAATAGTCATAGCAAAAGATCCATCTTTAATATCATGGATACTGTCCCTAACATTTGCCTTCCAGCAAAGTAATTCTTGTTTGACCGAATCAGATATGATCATAATCTTATTGAAAGAATAATCATTAGAAATTAACTGACAAATCTTTTCTTTCTCTAACAGTTTGGTGTATAACCAACCATATTCAACCGCTGGACAACAAGAAATTAATTTGCCAATTAAGTATGCAAAATCTCTGATTTTACAGGATTTGAGTTCCAAAAAGTTGTTTATTAAAGAAAAAATGTTATCCCGTTTTTTCTAAGATAATTCGATAGCGTATTTTCTTGTATCAATGACAAACCCTAAGAATGTACCTTTAGTAGTTGGCAGTAAATTTGATTTTTTGTAGTTAATGAAAAATCCTAACTCTTGTAACAAACAGATTGTATCGTTTACATTGCGTATACATTTATCGAAAGTACTCTCTATGCACAAAATATCATGAAGGTATATTACCGATGTAAGACCCCGCTTTCTGAGAAATTTTGTCACTACCTTCATTACCTTCGTAAATACAAAGGGTGCAGTACACAGCCCGAACGGGAGGCAAACAAACTCGTACAACCTATTATTAAACCGGAATCTTAAGTTTTTTCTACTTCTTGGGTGAATAGGAATAGTAAGATAAGCATCTTGCAAATCTATGGAGCTTAACCAATACCCCGGGAATATTAATTTTACAGCCGTTCGAATGTCTTCCATTTTAAAATGTTGTTTTACTACCTACTTATTAAATGCTTTTAAATTTAGAATAAATCGATGAGAACCGTTTGGTTTTTCGCGCAAAAAATAGGGAGATACAATTTGACCTTTGCATTCGAAGAATCTAACGATAGCTCCTTTTTCCATTAGCTCGTCTATAGCCCTTAGTGTAGTTAATAACTGGTCCTGATATAAAGATGAATTAAAGGTTTGGGTATCGTTGACCCGGAGAACGTCAGTTTTAAGCGGAATTTTGTACCCGGAAACACAACTAAGTACAAATTTGTCATTCGTGATACCTGACCATTTTCTATAAAAGTATTTTAAACAACCCTCCATGGAAACTTACGTTTATTGGGGTTTCTTTTCTGTCTTGTGCATCGGAACGCTTTGTCGAGGAGGCCCTTGTGCTCTGGGATTCAGAAACTGTTGCTTGTTTCTGAAAAACAGCCGTTGTCTTTGACGTCCTCTGAAAGGTATAGCATACCCCATTTGACCTGATTGTGGACGTCTCGGAAATGCGGTCCTTAAGTTTAAATTTTGCCTCATTGGTGTCTGTGCGCCGGATTTAGTGGGCAGTTGAATCCAGGCTCGATAAAGGCCTTTCGAGAATTAGACTGTTTGTGTATAATCGCAGTCAAAAATTTCGCAGAATCACATAGATTGGTATCAGGACCCATCGAGAATGTTCTAGAAAAAATTAGCACGGACACGAACCACTACAGCTAGAATCTTCTCGATGTCGATAAGGTAGGAATCTTGCGTTAGAAACCCCCCTATGCATCTACTCACGGTAATAATTTTTACAACGTCTTCACATTGATATTTGTAGAAATTACTATCATTTCATGAAAAAAAATATTTTTTCAGATTTACAGCCACAAAAAAATCTACCATATTACTGTGATATCGAGAGCTTTAATTTTTAATTTCTCGGAACCGAATAGTTTTTTGTTTATCAAACAGTTTTTATTCTAATTCAGCATCCCCATGTCTCAGGAGAAAAATGTAATTATGTTGTTTAAACTATTTTTTATTTATATATCAGTTACGTAAATAAATGTTGCGTTTTTAATAAAGTGAGATATATTTTATGTATGAGTTAATACTTCTAAGCAAAATATTTTTCCCTAGCTCGTTACAAAATATTACATAAATATCTTCTTTAACAAATTAATTAATTAGATAAATTATATGTAAACATTTTTGAGCCTACCTATTAGTATATAATATGTATGAAAAAAATTACTGACAAAACTGAGTACGACACATATTATATTTCTTAGGTGGCCACGTTTTTCTCGGAGAAACCGCTTGACCAAGAGTTTGTCAAGAAAATCTAAGCGATTCCGTAGCTAACTTGACTAATGCGTGCACTACATTTAGGTTTTAGGACAGGTTTTACGTAGTTAGGTAGGGTTCGATTCCCCAGCGGGGGCGCTTTTTAAAAGCGTTTGAGCGTGCGATCATACGTGTAAGCCTCTGTGCGTGCAATTGTGTAAGAATAATCGTGAATTAAGTGCAGTAATCATATATAAAATAATTCTTTTTCTTTTCTAATTTATAAATCATGTGTAGAATGGGTACTGTGCATATATACATATACATATATGCGCTACAATGCGAAATCGGCAAAGTTACCCTACACAGGAGTCAAGCTTAATACACGAATAGTAACTCTTCATCTCGCTAAGTGTGCTGCTAACCAAGTTGTGCATTGCATCCTGCTATTTGAAATTGTTCATTCTACTCTTTTAAAAAGTCAGTTTAACTTACCTGAACACAAAATAGTAATTTTAACAAAATTCACCGATGAAAAGCTGCGCTTCAATTTAAAATAGTTAGAGCTAACGGTTTAGAGAGTTCTTCTAACGATCCACTTTTTTCCGTGCAGTGCTAATTTATGCTGCATACAAAAATGTTGTGCCCGGTAATTTTAATCAAAAACATGTAGTAATGCTAGCTTCAGCTGAAGCCACAACTCCGGTATGCGAAATACGGAAACTATTAGTGATATCAAATTCTTCATTGTGCAGGAATTTAGTGCTAATTAAGTGCTCGGGATTTGTGCCATGCACGAAATCCGGGCGCTTTTATTTTCACCAAAAACGTGTAGTAATGCTGGCTTCAGGTGACTCTGGTACGTAAAACTCGGAAACTATTAGTGGTATCATATTCTCCTTTGTGCAAAAATTTAGTGCTTATTTTATGCTAATATATGCAGTAAAAACTAAATTTTGTGCCCGGCAATTTTTAGTCAAAAACATGTAGTAATGCTGGCTTAAGGTGGCTCTTGTATTTGAAACTTGGAAACCATTAGTGGTATCAAATCCTTTTTCGCGCAGAAATTTAGTGATTATTTAGTGCTAGTTTATGCCACCAAAATTAAATTTTGTGCCCGGTAATTTTAGTCAAAAACATGTAGTAATGCTGGCTTCAGGTGACTCTGGTATATGAAACTTGGAAACTATCAGTGATATCAAATTCTTCTTTGCGCAGGAATTTAGTGCTAATTAAGTGCTCTGGATTTGTGGGATGCACAAAATCCGGGCAATTTTTTTTACAAAAAACATGTAGTAATGCTAGCTACAGGTGACTCTGATACGTAAAACTCGGAAAATATTAGTGGTATCAAATTCTCCTTTGTGCAGGAATTTAGAGCTTATTTTATGCTAATATATGCCGCAAAAACTAAATTTTGTGCCCGGTAATTTTAGTCGAAAACATGTAGTAATGCTGGCTTCAGGTGACTCTGGTATATGAAACTTGGAAACTATCAGTGATATCAAATTCTTCTTGAAAAAAAAAATTTTCCCCAAGAATGTCAAATGCACTGTCGACTTCGATAACAACAATAACATTGAAAATTTCGATTGTAAATATTCTGAGGAAAAATTTTCTAAAAAAAAATTTTTTTTCCAACAATGTCAAATGAACCATCGACTTCAATTACAACAATAACATTTAAAATTTCGATAGTACATTTTCTGAGGCAAAATTTTCTGAAAAAAAAAATTTTTCTTCACCATGACAAATGCACTATCGACTTCAATAACAACAGTAACGTTGAAAATTTCGATAGTAAATTTTCTGAGGAAAAATTTTCTGAAGACAAAATTTTTCCCCTGCAATGTTAAATGCACTATCGACTTCAATAACAACAATAACATTGGAAATTTTGATAGTACATTTTCTGAGGAAAAATTTTCTAAAACAAATTTTTTTTCCCAACAATGTCAAATGCACTATCGACTTCAATAACAACAATAATATTGAAAATTTCGATAGTGAATTTTCTGAGGAGAAATTTTCTGAAAAAAATTTTTTCCCAACAATGCCAAATGCACTATCGACTTCAATAACAACAATAAAATTGAAAGTTTCGATAGTAAATTTTCTAAGGAAAACTTTTCTGAAAAAGAATTTTTTTCCCAACAATGTCAAATGCAGTACCCACTTCAATAACGACAACAACAACATTGAAAATTTCGTTAGTACATTTTCTCAGGGAAAATTTTCTGAAAAAAAAATTTCTTCTCAACAATGACAAATGCACTATCGACTTCAATAACAACAATAACATTGAAAATTTCGATAGTACGTTTTCTGTGGAAAAATTTTCTGAAAAAAAAATTTTTCCCCAAGAATGTTAAAGGCGCAATCGGCTTCAATAACAACAATAACATTGAAAATTTCGATAGTAAACTTTCTGAGGAAAAAATTTCTGACAAAAAATTGTATTCCTAACAATGTCAAATGTACTACCCACTTCAATAACAACAACAACATTGAAAATTTCGTTTGTACATTTTCTGAGGGAAAATTTTCTGAAAAAAAAAATTCTTTTTAACAATCTCAAATGCACTACCCTCTGCAATAACAACAACAACATTGAAAATTTCGATAGTACATTTTCTGGAAAAAAAATTTTTCTTAACAATGACAAATGCACTATCGACTGGAATAACAACAATAACATTAAAAATTTCGATAGTAAATTTCCTGAGGAACAATTTTCTGAAGAAAAAATTTTTCCCCAACATGTCAAATGCACTATCGACTTCAATAACAACAATAACATTGAAAATTTCGATATTAAATTTTCTGAGGTAAAATTTTCCGAAGAAAAATTTTTTTCTTAGCAATGTCAAATGCACTATCGACTTCATTAACAACAAGAACATTGAAAATTTCGATAGTAAATTTTCTGAGGAAAAATTTCTTGAAAAAAAATTTTTTCCACACAATGTCAAATGCACTATTGACTTCAATAACAATAATAACATTGAAACTTTCGATATTAAATTTTGTGAGGAAAAATTTTCTGAAAAAATTTTTTTGTCTCAACATTGTCAAATGCACTATCGACTTCAATAACAACAATAACATTGAAAATTTCGATTGTAAATATTCTGAGAAAAATTGTCTGAAAAAAAATTTTTTTCCCAACAATGCCAATTGCACTATCGACTTCAATAACAACAATAACATTAAAAACTTCGATTGTACATTTTCTGAGGCAAAATTTTCTAAAAAAAAAATCTTTTCTTCACAATGACAAATGCACTATCGACTTCAATAACAACAATAACATTGAAAATTTCGGTAGTACATTTTCTGACGACAAATTTTCGGAAAGTAAAATTTTTCCCAAAAATCTCAAATGCACTATCGACTTCAATGACAACAATAACATTGAAAATTTCGATAGTAAATTTTCTGTAAAAAATTTTTTTTCTCAACAATGTCGAATGCACTATCGACTTCAATAACAACAGTAACATTGAAAATTTCGATAGTAAATTTTCTGAGGAAAAATTTTCGGAAAGAAAAATTTTTCCCAAAAATCTCAAATGCACTATCGACTTCAATAACAACAATAACATTGAAAATTTCGATAGTAAATTTTCTGAGGAAAAATTTTCTGTGAATTTTAACATTGAGTGTGTAAAAAGCAATTGAGAAAATGGAATTCTCTCCCACGCGTAGGAAAGTAAATGCCAATAGGAGCAGCTATTCCGTTATCAATTGTCACTCAAAAAAGAATAGAAATTGTCATTTAAGTTTTCACACATTACCCAAATCAGGACTTTCTATTCATTTTAAAAATCATGCAGGAGAAACAGTTTTGGCAGATAAACGCTCAGAGTGGTTAAAAAGGTTGAATCTAAAAGACGAAAATAAAGAAATATTGATATGTTCTTTGCACTTTAGTGCCGAAGATTATGTATTTCCAGACATTCATACGAAATCGCGAGTTCTGAAAAAAAATGCAATCCCGGAGTTAGTGAGTGTACCTGAAAATCGTAGAATAATGAACGTGAATAGAACAAAAAGACTTCAAAGGCGATCAACTGTCAAAGAACAGAATAGCTCCTTCAATCAAAAGATTTCAAAAACAAAAATAAATAAAAATTCGGATAAAACTAAAAAGACGGATCCATCGAGCAGTGAAAAAGAAAGCCAGAGTACATTTGATATGAACTTGTTTTTAGAAAAAATAAATGCGGATATTATTGTTACTAGCATGATAGAAAATATTCCAGAACCGCAACAACATGATCCTGATTGCGAAGAATTAAGTTTACAGCTAAGTATTAATGAAGACAAATGATAACAAAACCAGAATTTATCATTCTTTCACCCTCAATCATATTTCGGGTGGATGGCGTAGCTTTCGTGTATTCACACAATTCATGTAATAATAACAACAACATTGTTGATAACTATAACACTTTACTATTCGAGTAGATTGCACATCTCAACGACAGTTCTGTCCCCCGCGAGCATCCATGTTTGTTTTGTTGCCGCAGCGCCACTTTACCCGCGGTGGACGTTTTTATTGCCAATACAAAAGAAAGGGAGACAAAAACAACTGCAATAATTACAGAGGTATCAGCTTACTAAGTACCGTAAGTAAAATATACTAAAAAATACTTATTCGTAGGGTAATGGAAATTACAGAAGAAAAGATTTGGGAAGTGCAAAGTGGATTTATGCCAGGAAGATCATGTACAGATCAGATATTTAGCTTAAGACATATCACAGAAAAAAGCTTAAGAGTAGGAAAGAAAGTTTTCTGTGCATTTGTTGACCTAGAAAAAGCATTTGACAAGCTAAATAGAAGTAAACTTAGGGAAGTCCTTAAAGAGTACGGAGTCCATGGATGTCTCCTAGAAGCATATTAAAGGATAAGTGTCTCAGAATGGCCCTCTTCAACGAAGAGGGTGTAGATCTCAAAATAGTGAAGGTAAGTGGGTTAGCTTTCGTAGATGGCAAGATTGTCATGGCAGAATCAATCGAGGATTTGCAAAGAATGCTGAATAAACTTAATACTAGCATGAAGAACATGGGCCTCAAAATTATGGTAAGTAAAACAAAGGTTATAGTGTTTGAAGGAAAAAGTAAGAAAACAGTATGCCACATTTTTCTAAATTATGAGAGATTAGAGCAAGTTGACAAGTACGTATATCTGGGTAGTCTATTCACTAGCGACGGAAAAATAGATGGAGAATTAGATAGGCGCATAAATGAGGATAAGAAGGTTATCGATAGAGCAGGGTCCATTCTCAGAAATGAAGACATATCAAAATAATCTAAAATGATGATACATAATTCTATATTTGTACCGACTGTACTATACAGTAGCGAGACATGGACATGTCAAGAAAAAGACAAGAGTAAAATTAACGCGATTGGCATGAAACCTGTGCGCACAATATGCGGTAAAACACTGATGGACAAAGACCGAAACGAGATAATCCTCAAAGAATGTGGTACAGGGAAGAGACTAGTTGATATACGAGAAAGAAATCAGTTTCGGTGGTTAGGACATGTTGAAAGAATGAAAGATGAACGACTTACCGAATAGGTGTATAAAGGTAAAGTAAATGGCAGAATGTCCAGAGGTAGACTGCCGAAAGAATGGTTAGAATCTGTGAATGAGACATTAATTCGAAGAGGCATAAGAAGCCATAAAAACACGAGAGCTTGCATGAAAAAATGCATGGACGTGCAGGAAGCTAGAGTAGTATGCCAGGACAGAAAAGTTTGGCATGTGTTTTTAATGGAATAATTATGTTGCATTTGGTTTGTATTACACTATTGCGTATAACTTATTGCGTCATAAGCTGAAAATAAAGTTGCCCCTAATTATCATGTAACTGCATACATCTGAGGGGCAAACAAGTAGTTTTTATTATTTTTAACTATGAACTAATGCTCTGATCATCTCCGCAAAAAAATATATATTGCAGCCTTGAATGTGAGCATGATATAGAGGGAAAATGGTTTGTGTACTAGAAGTACTTCCTATTGAAAAAGTTATTTAAAAATTTAAATAATTTTGTTTATTCTCTTAAAACTAACAGAATTGGCTCTTGATTTTTTCGCAGAACCTCTTCAGTACCCACTATAACATATATCTTAACCAGCGAGATCGGTCGAAGCCGTTTTCAAGAAAATTTGATTTTTTGATTTTTAAAAATTTGTTTATAACTTTTGTGAAATTTTTTTTTAGTTGATTCTTGGGGTAAGTTTATTTCATAGGGGTAGCTACTTACCCCTGCAATATGGATCACATCCGAGCGGGGCACCCAGACCATGCTTATCCTGCTACGGCCTTTTATCAAGTTTAGCACTTTATTTTATAGCTTATGCACATTCCAATTTTCGATTTCACTTAATCGATTAGCGAGAACACATCCTGCTGAACCGGCTCCAAACGATGATAAAATCATACTCGTAACCTTTTTTATTAAATTTTTTACAATCTGTAGGGTATCCAAATAAATTGAAGAGAAGTGTAAGGAACATTATCGATTTTGAATCACATATTGTACTGTGTACCGGCACTCTTCCTCATGCATTTCTTATAAACTATTTGTCGTCACACTTTCCTGTCTTGGCATATCTCTTTAGCTTCCTTTACGTCCATGCATTTTTTCATGCAAGCTCTTGTGTTTCTATGGCTTCTTATATCTCTTCGAATTAAGTTCTCATTCACACATTCTAATCATTCTTTCCGCGGTCTGCCTCTAGGCATGCTGCCATTTACTTTTCTTTGATTCAGTTGTTTCGTCAGTCATTCATCATTCATTCTCTCAACATGCCCACACCATCTTCACGAATTTCGTTCACATATGTCAACTAGTATCTTCTCTACACCACATCCTTTGAGGATTATCTCATTACTCACTTTGTCCATTAATGTTTTACATCACACCATGCACAGGAATTTCATGCTAATGCTAATTTCACGCTAACGTACAGCACAGTCTGTATAAATATAGAATGATATATTGCCCTTTCAGCATTACTTGATATATTTTTACTTCTGATAATGGATCCTGGTGTACCTATATCCTTCTTACCCTAGTTTATACGCCTATCTAACTTTCCTTCTATCTTTATGTCGGTAATTAATAGGCTACCAAGATATACGTACTTATCAACTTGTTATATCCTCTCATCGTTTAGGACAATGTTGCATATTGTTTTCTCACCCTTTGCTTCAAACATAATAATTTTTGTTTTATTTACGTTAGTTTTGAAGTTCATGTTATTCATACTTGTATCCAGTTTGCTCAACATTCTTTGCAAGTCCTCGATTGATTCTGCCATGACAACCTTGTCATCTGCGAAAGCCAAACCACGCACCTTTACTGTTTCGAGATCTACACCTTCTTCATCGAAGAGAGCCATTCTTAGATACTTGTCCATAAATATGATAAATAGCCATGAAGACATAACGCATCCTTGTCTAACAACTTGCATAATATCGAACCAATCACTCAGTTTTCCATTAACCCTTACACTCGCTTTACTGCTTTTATGTATTTTTTGTATTGCTTGTAGGAGCCATCCATGGACTCCGTATTCTTTAAGGACTTCCCAAAGGTTTTTGATCTTGTCAAATTCTTTTTCTAGGTCAACAAATGCACAGAAAACTTTCTTTGCTACTCTTAAGCTTTTTTTCTGTGATCTGTCTTAAGCTAAATATCTGATCTGCACATAATCTTCCTGGCATAAATCCACTTTGGACTTCCCATATCTTTTCTTCTGTAATTTCCGTTACCCTACGAATAAGTATTTTTGAGTATATTTTACCTACGGTACTTAGTAAACTGATACCTCTGTAATTATTGCAGTTGTTTTTATCTCCCTTTCTTTTGTATATTGGTACTAATAAAATTCCCTAATGGGCAAATTCGAACAATAAAAATTTCGAATTTGAGAATTCTCAACTGAAAAATCCTGAATAATAAAATTACCGACACTGTAAAATTCCCGTACTTGAACATTTCCAAATTGGAAAATTCTCGAATGATAAATTACCACAATTGGAAAATTCCCGAATAATAAAATTCCCTAATTGGAAAATTCCCGAATAATACAATTTCCGAATAAAATAATTTTCGAATAATAAAAATTTCGAATTGGAAAATTCCCAACTGAAAAATCCCGAGTAATAAAATTACCGACACTGTAAAATTCCCGTATTTGAACATTTCCAAATTGGAAAATTCTCGAATGATAAAATTCCACAATTGGAAAATTCCCGAATAATAAAATTCCCCAATTGGAAAATTTCCGAATCATGAAATTACTGCATTGGAAAATTCCCGAATAATAAAATTCTCTAAATGAAAAATTCCCTAATAATAAAATTCCCTAATTGAAAAATTCCCGAATAATAAAATTCCCCAATTGGAAAATTCTCAAATAATTAAATTCCCCAATTTGAAAACTCCCGAATAATAAAATTTGCCAATTATAACATTCCAAAATAATAAAATTACCGAATTGGAAAATTCCCAACTGAAAAATCCGGAATAATAAAATTACCGACACTGTAAAATTCCCGTATTTGAACATTTCCAAATTGAAAAATTCTCGAATGATAAAATTCCACAATTGGAAAATTCCCGAATAATAAAATTCCCCAATTAGAAAATTTCCAAATCATGAAATTCCTGCATTGGAAAATTCCCGAATAATAAAATTCCCTAATGGGCAAATTCCCGAATAACAAAATTCCCCAACTGGAAATTTGCCGAATAATACAATTTCCGAATAATAAAAATTTTGAATTGGAAAATTCCCAACTAAAAAATCCCGAATAATAAAATTACCGAAACTGTAAAATTCCGTATTTGAAATATTCCAAATTGGAAAATTCTCGAATGATAAAACTCCACAATTGGAAAATTCCCGAATAATAATATTCCCCAATTGGAAAATTCCCGAATAATAAAATTCCTGAATAATAAAATTCCCCAATTGGAAAATTCTCAAATAATAAAATTCCCCAATTGGAAAACTCCCGAATAATAAAATTTGCCAATTATAACATTCCAAAATAATAAAATTACTGAATTGGAAAATTCCCAAATAATAAAGGAACGACTGAAAAACGGGGGAAAATCAATGTCCGAATTGGAATATTACCGAATAATAAAATTCTCGAATAATAAAATCCCCGGATTGAAAACTTCCCGAACAATGTATAATATTACCGAATAATAAAATTCTTCTATTGAAAAAATCCCGAATAATAAAATTTCGGAAGTAAAATATTTTTGAATAATTCAGTTTTCAAATTAGAAAATTGCTGACTGAAAAATCACGAAAAATAAAATTCCCGACATTAAAATTCCCGAATTTGAAAATTCCCAAATAATAAACTTCCTGAATTGGATAATTACCGAGTAATATAATTTCCGAATGAAAGCATTTTCGGATAATTAAATTTCGGAATGAGAAAATTCCCCACTGAAAAATCCCGAAAAATAAAATACCCGACACAGTAAAATTCCCGAATTTGAAAATTCCCAAATAATAAAGTTCCTGAATTGGGCAATTCCCGAATAATATAATTTCCGAATGAAAACATTTTCGAATAATCACATTTTCGAATTAGAAAACATTCTCAAATAATACAATTTTTGAATTTGAAAATTCTCGAATAATAAAGGAACGACTGAAAAAAAACGGAAAAATAAAATTCCCGAATTTGAAAATTGCCGAATAATAAAATTTCCGAATAATAAAATCCCCGAATTAAAATATTCCGGAACAATTTATAATATTACCGAATTAAAAAATTCCTGAAAAATAGAATTCCTGGCACTGTAAAATTCCCGAATAATAAACTTCCTGAAATGGATAATTCCCGAATAATAAAATTCCCCAATTTTAAAATTCCCGAACAATACAATTTTCGAATAAAAACTGTTACGAATAATACAAGTATCAAATTTAAAAATTCCCGACTAAAAAATCCTGACAAATCAAATTCCCGACACTGTAAAATTACACAATTAATCTTTACACAACTTCATATCTGTAACCATTAGTTGAACTTTTGGATAAGAAGATAAATTTTTCACTCAATACATAAATCTTCAACGATAAAAGTAAATTTTTTAACCGAGTAGTTTAAATTTCTACCAACTAGTTGAATTTCTCACAAAAACAAATTAATTTACAAACGAAAAATAGAATCATTAAATTTTAAGTTTTGAAATGTAATCTGCAACAAAAAAGCGACATTTCAAAAATATTCATGAATTTTCGACCAAATTGTTGAATTTTTAATCGAAAAGATTAATTTTCTCCCAAAAAATATAAATTATCAGACAAGAAAATTAATTTTCTGATAAAAACCGAATTTTCTATCAAATACATGAATTTTCAACGAAGAGCATTAATTTCTCAACAAAACTGACGAATTTTGATAAAATACATGAATTTTGATCCAAATTGTTCAATTTTAAACCAAAAAGAATAATTTTACATTTTTTATTTTATAATACAATGATCAAAGGAGAAAATTTAAAAAAGAAACTGAATTTTCTACAAAATACATGAATTTTTCAACTAAACTAAGGATTTTTTAAATAAAATACATGAATTTTCATCCAAATTGTTGAATTTTTAACCGAAAAGATTAATTTTCTCCCAAAAAAATACAAGTTATCAAAGAAGAAAATTCATTTTCTACCAAAAACCGAATTTCCTACAAAATACATCAATTTTTCCACAAAACTGACGAGTTTTTAACAAAATACATGAATTTACATGCAAATTGTTGAATTTTTAACCAAGAACATTAATTTTCTACAAAAAAATATAAATTATCAAAGCAGAAAATTAATTTTCTACTAAAAACCGAATTTTCTACAAAATACATCAATTTTTCAACAAAAATAACGAGTTTTTAATAAAATACATAAATTTTTATCCTAATTGTTGAATTTTTAATCAAGAAAATTAATTTTCTACCAAAAACCGAATTTTCTACAAAATACATGATTTTTTTAACGAAGAAGATTAATTTTTTAATAAAACTGAAGAGTTTTCGACAAAATACACGAATTTTCATTCAAATTATTGAATTTTCAACGAAGAACATTAATTTTCCAATAAAAATAATGATTTTCCAACCAAATAAATAAATTTTCAACCAAGTTTTTGAATTTTCTACCAAAAACTGATTTTTCTACAAAATACATGAATTTTTCAACAAAACTGAAGATTTTTTAAACAAAATACATGAATTTTCATCCAAACTATTGAATTTGTAACCGAAAAGATTAATTTCCTCCCAAAAAAATACAATTTATTAAAGAAGAAAATTAATTTTCTACCAAAAACCGAATTTTCTACAAAATACATACATTTTTCAACAGAACTGACGAGTTTTCAATAAAATACATGAATTTTCATCCAAATTGTTGAATTCTTAACCTAGAACATGAATTTTCCAATTTAAATATCAAAAACCAAAAAACCGAATTTTCTACAAAATACATGCATTTTTCAACAAAGAACATTAATGTTTCAATAAAAATGACGAGTTTTTAATGAAATACATGAATGTTTTTCAACCAAGTAGATTAATTTTCTACAAAATACATGAATTTTCATCCAAATTGTTGAAATTTTAACCGAAAAGATTAATTTTCTCCCAAAAAATACACATTATCAGACAATGATATTCATTTTCTGATAAAAACCGAATTTTCTACAAAATACATGAATTTTCAACAAAACTGAAGATTTTTTAACAAAATACATGAATTTTCATCTAAACTATTGAATTTTCAACCGTAAAGATTAATTTTCTCCCAAAAAAATACAATTTATTAAAGGATAAAATTAATTTTCTATCAAAAACCAAATTTTCTACAAAATACATAAATTTTTCAACAAAACTAAAGAAATTTCAATAAAACACATGAATTTTCTTTCAAATTGTTGAATTTTTACGCAAGAACATTGATTTTCCAAAATAAATAATGATTTTCTAACAAAATAATGAATTTGGAAACAATTTGTTGAATGTTAAATGGAGAAAATTAATTTTATACCAAAAAAAGATGAATTCTCATCCAAAAACATTAATTTTCTACCAAAGACCGAATTTTTTACAAAATACATAATTTCTAATTGATTCTGTTAAAAATTGAGCCTATTCATCGAAAAATAGCCAAACTCTGAATTTTCATGATTATTGTTAATATAAGTAATTCACCATTTGTTTCAATTTAGAAGGAATTTCAGCGGAAAGTTATAGCAAAGAAATTTTTAGTCAATTCTGTAAAAAAAGTGAGACTATTAATCAAAAAATAGCCAAACTCTGAATTTTTCATGAATATTGTTTATATAAATAATGCGCAGTTTGTGTCAATTTCGAAAGCATCTTAGCGGAAAGTTATGGCAAAGACATTCTCAGGCAATTCTGTGAAAAAGTCAGCCTATTAATAATAATAATAATAATAATAATAAACATATAAGTAATCAACAAGTTTCGTGAATTTAAAAAGCATTATAGCGAAAAGTTATAGCAAAGGCATTTTTAGTCAATTGTGTGAAAAGTTGAGCCTATTCATAAAAAAATAGCCAAACTCTGAATTTTCATGATTATGATTTATATTAGTAATCCACAATTTTCGTGAATTTGGAAAGCATCATAGAGAAAAGAGACAGCAAAAAAATTCTCAGTCAATTCTATGAAAAGTTGAGCATATTCACCGAAAAATAGCCGAACTATTTTTCGATCAATCGGATCACTTTTTGACAGAATTGACTAAGAATGTCTTTGCTATAACTTTTCGCTAAGATGCTTTCCAAATTGAAAAAATTTTGGATTACTTATATAAACAATATACATGAAAAATTCAGAGTTTGGCTATTTTTCGATTAATGGGCTCACTTTTTTACAGAATTGTCTAAAAATATCTTTGCTATAACTTTTCGCTATGATGCTTTCCAAATTGAAAAAATTTTGAATTACTTATATAAACAATATACATGAAAAATTCAGAGTTTGGCGATTTTTTAGTTAATAGGGTCACTTTTCACAGAATTGACTAAGAATGTCTTTGCTGTAACTTTTCGCTAAGATGCTTTCCAAATTGAAAAAATTGTGGATGACTTACATAAACAATTTTCATAAAAAATTCAGAGTTAGGCTATTTTTCAACGAATAAGCTCAATTTTCGTTTACAAAACAGATGAATAATGTTTTTCCGATAACTTTTTCTTATGATACTTTCCACATTAACCACAATTATCAATTAGTTAAACAATTTATATAAACAGCAAAAGTTTCACAGCAAGGAGTCATGTAAAAGACATTCTCAGTCGATTTCGTAAGCAAAAATTGAGCGTATTCATTGAAAAATAGCCAAACTCTGAATTTTTCATGATTATTGTTTATGTAGGTAATCCACAATTTGTGTCAATTTGGAAAGCATCTTAGCAAAAAGTTATAGCAAAGACATTCCTAATCAATTCTGTAAAAAAGTGAGCCTATTCATCGAAAAATAGACAAACTGAATATTTCATGAATATTATTTATATAAGTAACCTAACATATTTTCAATTTGGAAAGCATCTTAGCGAAAAGTTAAAGCAAAGGCATTCTTGGTCAATTCTGTAAAAAAGTGAGCCTATTAAACGAAAAATAGCCAAACTCTGAATTTTTCATGAATATTGTTTATATAAGTTCTCCACAATTTTTTCAATTTGCGAAGCATCTTAGCGAAAAGTTATAGCAAAGACATTCCTAATCAATTCTGTAAAAAAGTGAGCCTATTAATCGAAAAATAGCCAAATTCTGAATATTTCATGAATATTGTTTATATAAGTTCTCCACAATTTTTTCAATTTGCGAAGCATCTTTGCGAAAAGTTATAGCAAAGACATTGTTAGTCAATTCTGTCAAAAAGTGAGCCAATTAATCGAAAAATAGCCAAAATCTTAATTTTTCATGAATATTGTTTATATAAGTAATCCACAATTTGTGTCAATTTGGAAAGCATCATAGCGAAAAGTTATAGCAAAGACATTCTTAGTCAATTCTGTCAAAAAGTGTGCCTATTAATCAACAAATAGCCAAACTCTGAATTTTTCATGATTATTGTTTATATAAGTAATCTATAATTTGTGTCAATTTCGAAAGCATCTTAGCAAAAAGTTATAGAAAAGACATTTCTAATTGATTCTGTTAAAAATTGAGCCTATTCATCGAAAAATAGCCAAACTCTGAATTTTCATGATTATTGTTCATTTAAAGTTATAAAAACTGAGCCGCAAATTAAAACACTCAAAGTGGAATACGTTTGAATTTTAATCTTTTAAAATTAAAGCTTAAAAAATTTTAATTCAAATGCTCAATAATTTTGGCGTATAAAATGAAAGCATTTAAAACTTTTCAATTTTAAGTAATTTTAAGCTAGAAACATTAATTTGTACATTAAAATTTGTTTTGAAATCTTTTAAAATATTCTCTGAAACATTTGTTTAAGAAAATCATTTTTAAATATTCCAGGAATCTAATAATAATTTTATTATCTTGGAACTCGAATTTTTCCTACAATTTTTTGAAAATCCTAATCTTCAAAAATCTACATTGTGTTATAAATGTTTTGAGATCTTTTTCACGTTTTAAATTATTTTGGAATCTTTCCAAAACATCGAAATATATTTTAAACTTACTCGATTATATTCCAAATTAATAATTGTTCAATTATCATTTATCATTCGAAAAAAATGTTTTAATCTTCATAAATATTCTACAATTAATTTTTCAAAATAAAAAATCATTTAAAATTTTCCCAGCAAACTTACAATTTTTCTGAATTATAAATAATTAAATTCACGAATATTCCCAACATAAAATTTCCGAATTATAAAATATACAAACTAAAAAATTCCCGAATATAATTAATTCAATACATTGTTTTTTCATAAATATTATTTATTTATTAAACATGCAATAATAAAGTATTTTTATCAAAGAATTTTTTTTAAATGTTCAACGTTTTTTTATTATTGTTTGAATTGTAAATAACAAGAATTCTATAAAAATTGTATAAAAAATAATTAATGGTTTATCTCGACATTTCTTTTAATTTTTGTTCAAATTAACAATTCTACTTTTGAGAAGATTTTTTGTAATTTTTTAAAAATACTATGCACATTTTCAACAAAAATTGTTATCCAGAAATATATTTTTTTCAATTATTTTTATTTTAAATTCAAACAGTGTTTTTTTTTAAACTTTAACCATTTATAAAAATGTTCTCTTATAAAAATATTTTTATTTTTAATAAATAAATAATTTTAAAATTAATGTAAATAACAGTCGGGAATTTTCTAATTCGGATATTCTATAATTCGGCAATTTTCTGTAGGGAATTTTCAAATTTGGAAAGGGACGACTGAAAAATCCCAAATAATAAAATTCCCGGCAATGTAAAATTCCCTTTTTGGAAAATACTCAAATAATAAAATTCAGGAAATTATGAAATTGCGGAATTAAAAAAATCCTGAATAATAAAATTCTCGACAGAAAGTTGCTTAATTATAAGATATACGAACTAGAAAATTCCCGAGTTTAAGCAACTAAATGAATTGATTTTTAATAAATATTTATTTATTTTTATCAAACTAAATTTTTTTTAATGTTATAAGTTTTTAAGAATTATTGTTTGAATTTAAAATAACAATAATTGTAGAACAATTGCAGAAAAAAAGAGATTCAAAAACACGTGCGCCTCCACCGAAAAAAGAAATTTCTCCCTAAAAGTTTTTTTTTCAAATTAGCAATTCGATTTTTGAGAACATTTTTTTTTGTATTTTTTTTAAATACTATGCAAATTTTCAAACAAAATTTTTCATTAAGAACATTTTTTTTTTATTTTATATTCAAACAATAATTTTTAAAAACTACGAACATTAAAAAAAATTTCTTTGATATAAATATTCGATTATTTGATTTTTATTAAATAAAAAATATTGAACAAAGAACAATTTTTTGAAATGTTTAAATTCGGAAATTTTCTAGTTTGGATATTTTATAATTCGGCAATTTTCTGTCGGGAATTTGATTATTTAGGAATATTCAAAATCGGTAATATTATAAACTGTCGGGAATTTTATTATTCGTTAATTTTCCAGTTCAGGAATTTTATTATTCGGGAATTTTATTTTTCGTTATTTTCCAGTCGTCCCATTTATTTCTATAATGAGATTCTTATGATTTTTCTAGAACCGCGAAAAAATGATAACAAATTTACTAGAGGAAAATCATTATAGGTCTTAAATATATGAATTTTCTTTCAGATAGTTGAAATTACTGGAGGTGGTGATCTCATGTCGGCTGTTCAAAATTTAGACTTTCTTCCCGGATTTGTAACCGATTGAGAGATCTGACCGGTTTCTCAGAATAAATAAAATTTTCGGAGTTTAATTCGGTCATCAACGTCAACATATTTAACTCAATTTATTTTGATTTTTGATTTTGATTTACATGAAAAATTCATCTTTTTGGTTGAAAATTAAAATGTTTTGTTGAAAATTCGTTTTTCTTTTGATCGAAATAATTTTTTTAACTGAAAATGTAACTGTTCCATTTTTGTTGTAAATTTATATTTTTAATCGAAACTTAATCAGTCTTTTTGGTAGAAAATGAATCTGCTTTGTTAAAAATTCATCCTTTTTGGTTAGAAATGCTACTGTTTGGTTGTAAATTAATCTGCTTTTATTAAAGATTCAACTTTTTTTTAAACTTTATTTTTTTTTGGTTAAATTTAACTGTTTTTTATAATAAATGAGAATCTTTTGTTGTTTTGTTGGGATAGAAACTATTACATGGCTCGTTGAGAATTCATATTTTCGGTTCAAAAATCAACTACTTGCTTTAATGTTGAACTCCTGTTTCTAGTTCATTTTTTTATTGGTCGAAATTTCTTAATTTTATCTGAAAATTCATATTTTCGTGTCGAAAATTATAATGTTTTGCAGAAAAATTTTCTTGTTGGCTTGAAATATCAATAATTTAGTAGAAAATTAAACTATTTCATTAAAAATGAACTTTTTTGCTAAAAAATCATATTTATCGTTTGAATATTCAACTTTTTTGTAGATACTTTGTCTTTTTGGCTTCAAAATCCAACATTTTCATTGAAAATTAATGTTAAAGTTTGTTAAATATTTATATTTTTTGTTTGAAGCTCAACAATTCAAAAGAAAATTAAACTGTTCAATTAAAAATCAACTTTTTAATTAAAATTTCATATTTTTAGTTCAAATTCATTTCCATGGTTGAAAATTTAACTTTCCAGGTTTGGAAAATTATTATTTTTGGTTAAAGAATCTTGGTGAATATTCACTTTTTTTAAGATTTATGAGTTCAGATAAAAATTCAGCTCTTTCGTTGAAAATTCAACTATTTTGTTGAAAAATAGTTTTTTGTTTTAAGATATAGTTTTTAACTAAAAATCTAACCATCCCACTTTTGGCTAGAAATTTATATTTATTTGTTGAGAGTTTAGGTATTTTTTAAATTAATCTGTTTTGATTAAGGATTGAACTACTCATCTTTTTGAGTTGAAAAATAAAATACTTGATTCGAAGTTGAACTACTTTTTAAATTATTATTTTTTTAATTTGTTGAAAATTCGATCATTCGGTTGAAAATTTATATCTTTTTGTCGAAAATTCGATTGGCTCGTAGAAAATTCGTCTTTCTGACTTCAAAATTCAGCAATTTGGTAGAAAATTAAACAAGTTGAATAAAAATATGAATTTCCTGACGAAAATTCATATTTTTTGTCAAATATTCAATTATCAGTTTGAAAACTAAACCACTGTTATGAAAATTTAACAATTTGGGAGAAAGAATCTTTTTATTTTAAAAAATCATATTTTTGGCTTGAAAATTCAACGTTCTGTAGATGATTCGTTTTCTTCGTTTCATAATTCAACAATGTAATTTAGAATTGAGATATTTTGTGGAAAATGACTTTTTTCTGGTAGAACATCAATTTTCTTGGTAAAAAAATCAAGTTTCTGGTTGAAACTTAAACTATTTGTTTAAAAATTCATATTTCTTGGTAGAAAATGGTCAAAAATTCTTTTTATCAATCACCTTTTTCACTAGAAATTCATTTTTTGTTGTTAAAAATTCGTTTTTTTTTTGGCTTGAAGATTCTACTGTTTTTGGTGGAATTTTGATTGTTTTCGTTTGCAAATTTCACTATTTGGTCGAAAAGTCAAC